>CM073311.1:23233895-23257710 GCA_037043255.1 Diadegma fenestrale
TTATACTTTGCAGTGCGACCATGTTCAGACGGGTAATTGAAGCAATCGATGTATTGTCAAACCATTTGACATTGAATTGCAGCTATTCCTAATGGAGCAGCTACTGCAGTATCTTTTCCAAAATTCTTCTTGAGCCGTGCTCTAATAGCGCTTAAAAGATGACTTTTTCCGGTTCCTCCCGGTCCGCTTACGTAAAGTCGGAGTGGCTCTTGATCCAAAGTTATAGCAGATATGACTTTATCGAAGACACGCTTTTGATCGGCATTCAATGCATCGACCATCTGCGTCACGTTCTCAACATCGATCATATCTGCAATATCTTGAACATCTCTCACAGCCTCTTCTACTTCAATCGGTACGCATTCTAATACACCGTCGTCATTACCAAGACATTCATCTGCATTTTCAGGACTATCTTTCATCAGTAATTTCTCAACGTCTTCATTCACATACTGTATAGCTTGTTGAATTTCATCTATTTTATCGTGATATCGCAGAGCATCGGCAAGTTCTGTCTGCAATGACGAAAATGCCTCACCCCAAGTATCTTTATTGTTTTTGAGATCATCAATATTTCGCCATGGTTTGAAGAGTAATAGCAATGTATAATAATAACGCTCTGGTTCGGTTTTCACATTATAGATGTAATGGTTTACGAGACACGCTCGCGAACGTTTTTTCAAAAACGTCGATGGACCGATTTTGTAAACCTCCGGATTTTTTTAAGGTTTTACTTTCGTTATATCGTACCATCTACTGAAATCAAAAAGATTAACAGATTCTAATTCTGTGGGCCGATTTGGATTGTATGAATCGACAACGGACGGATAAAACAAATCTGTCGATTCGGGATCTAATGTTTCAATTTCTTTACGATTTTTCAATCTACGACTTCTAATCATATTGACGTCTAACCACTTGATGGTAGTCTTCGGATCAGTCCCCCATAAGGAATGTCCGAGAACACTATCCGCTGCTTCAACTGCACCGCATTCACGGTGATTCAACAAACGCATTGCCCAATTCCAGAGAAAACTGACTAGAGATTTTGAGGAATTGATTATATCAAAGGGTGTCTGGAAGTTACTTTTTTCCGCTTTTGAAACATATTTTGTAACATAAGCCGTAAGTACGGTAGATTGTTCACCGATGAACTGAATGTCCATATTTCCTTCCCAAGCACAAAGTATCGCTGGGTTGTAATCATTTATATTAGCTTCAGCTACATCCCGTGGCAAATCGTATAATCGACTACGCGTTTTCAACTTTTTCCTACCAACGATGGACATGGCGACGTCTCTGAGCTGAAAAGTTTTCGTTAAAGGACGTGGATGACCAAATTTGCACCGTCGAGTAAATCCAGTCTTGGTTTTTTTACTACGCAAGCAGTATTTGTTGTGAACGTGCTTCTGATGAGCATTGACCCGTCTATATAACTCGGGCGAAACATTTTTGTCAGGCATCCTACAGGTAACGTATTTCATTATGAAGGCAGTGATTTCTTCAGGCGATGCCTTACCAATTATCGGAGCGTCCTTCACCCAAAGCAAGAGGTGGAAATGCGGTGCACCCCTTGTTTGATACTCGAGCCGCCAAAAGTAATGTTCAACTTTACCCAAAGGATTAGCCGAGGAACAAATGAAATCTAGCATGCCTTTGAATTTGATATTCATGAATCGTGCTACCGATATTGGATCTTTCACGACCAACTCCATCGGATGAATTTTATCATCAATCGAAATATCATTGACCTCACGAAGATATTCAAATAAATCATCCCATAACCATTCGCTTGGACTGATGGTCAGAAACCACGTGGCAGGACCATATTCGCGAGTCATGGCTTTCAAATTACTTCGAGGTATTTTCCAAAATTGTTCCGTATTACGTAACCTAGAAAATATCGAATTCAAGTTCGACTCTAGTTGGTCTTTAGACAATTGATCCAGATAACTAGCCGCCGTATACTTTTCTTTTGGATTCGTTATGTTCAATTTGTGATAGATTCCAGCGTTCAACTGTCGTTTGTAGTTATCGTGCAAAGCATAAAAAAGATATTGTACATCGGAACGATATTCTTTATGTGCGGACATGAACCTAGTTTTCCAATACTCAAAATCCGTAAGACGTACAGATCTTTTTTGATTTTGCCCGTTTTTGCCATAAGCATGTAAATGAGGAAAACATTGGCAATCCAAATCGGGAAGATTCTTGTCTAAAGGAACGTCGTTGACTTTAATCATTTGATAAAGATCTGTTGCAGTGGCATTAATTCTTTTTTCGTGAATTGGAAGGATCGTATATGGCTGATAAAAAGGATCGGATTGTGACTTCTGAGTCAAAAGAGCCATTTTTTTTCCAACTCCATCTATGGCCGTGTTCAATTTTGGTTCATTATTTCCGGTTTGGGTGAGAGCTTCCTTAAATTCGACATCAGGAATGTCATTGGGGAGTAAATCGTCAGGACACGTAGGCAACTTAATTTTTTCATAAAGAGGATTATTTGATTTTAGCCATTTTAAAGCTTTGAATACTTTGTTTTTATCCACCAATCGTTCCCACACCACTTTAGATTTTGTCGGAATACCACGAACTAAAATATACAACTCGTGATTGATATTAATCGGATCGGTGGGAAGACAAATCTTTTTCAGTGTCTCCTCCAACGGCAAAGGTAGTACGAAATTATTACCTGAAGCTTTTGGAATCATATGCTTCTGCGGCAATTTTTTGTTCATGACTGTACCCAATCTCTGAACAACTTGAAAAGCTTTAGCTCTTTGAATTAATATTTTCTCAAACGTATTGAGTTCCGATATTATTGGTGGTGCCTTAGGATTGTAAAGATCATTAAGAACACACGTGGGAGGCATCTTATCTTCCTTCAATTTGGCATCACAATAACGGCAAATGTGGCTTTCTTCCGGAATTTTTGCATATTTACAGAGAAATTGTTTTAGCTCATTCCAAGTGTTACCATATCTCGATACTTTAGACACTTTAATGGGTAAAAGATTTTTTTTGACGCAAAGTTTTTCACACGATATACACGCAAACCGTGGTAAATCTAGAGTCCGTTTGGCCAAAGCTTTGAATGCTGCTTTATACTGTGATCTTATCTCAGTTTCATCGAGATTGATTTCTGAAGCTTCCGATTTTAACCCTTGTGCTTTCTGTTGAGCTTGGTCTGCAATTTCTCGAAGCGTTTCAGCATTGCTATTATTCAATTGAGCATCTAGATCGCAAAGTTTCGTATACAAGTTCATCAGTTGATATGTCAATCTTTTGATACACCGTATCATTGGGAAATGTGGTGATAATACTTGTAGTGACAAAAATTGTGAGGAACAACTCTTTGGATCAATGTAACAACCATGCGAGTGGCCGAGTTTGTTATCAGTTGTTCGATTAGAACATTTTTGAGTCCGTTCAATGAACCCAAAAATTTTGAATAGTTTACATGTAGTTAGTTTGTTGAAGAAACCCTTCAAATGACTTGTCATTTGAGTACCATAATCTTTTATTTTACACAAACTACCACACTTCCACGATTTTTGATTTTTTTTCTCCCCCTTGATCAGCGGTAACACGTTCATAGCCTTGCCTTCAGAGTTCATTACAATAGGCTCTGATCGACCTAAGGCAAAAGCATGATAAGCAGTTTCCGCGAAATATGCCTCCGACGAAGCAGTGTGCAGTGTTTGACCGCACAACATCTGAACGTATTCATTACTATTCGAAACGGGTATATTCGCGACGCGCGTAAGGCACTCTATAGCTTTTTCTTTAAGGGATTTAAAAGTTTTATTTAGTGCAATAACGTATTTTTGCCTAGTAACAAAGCACCATCTCACTATTCGCTCGGCTTCAAGTCGACAATCTTCAGGTAACCGAAGGTTCAGCGTTCCGGCAATGTTTTGAATATACCTTTCCTTCGTAAATTTAGTTTTAATCCAAGCCGTCTTTCGAATGTATTTGCAATATTTATTAACAATTGTAGCTTTCGCTCGCATTTTAACATTATGCTCGATAATTTTATGATCTTTTACAATTCGACCAACGCTCGTGATTTTATTCACTTTATGATTAACGGTTGAATGATTTCTATGATTCGGTTTCTTTGACACTGCTGGTATTTTCATTTTTAAGACTGTCGGTTTTTTGAAACCTATCACAGGAGCATTTTCTACCAAAGATTCCAACCTGTCGGAGTTTAATTTGTCGATCGGTATTCTGTCACACAATATATCCGTGCAACCATCATTCGATCGGACCTCAATGTGCTTCTTTTCATTATCTAAGGACCAAGATTTTATGAGTTGCGTCAAATTTTCACAATCAAAACTGGAAAATTTATCGCTGCCCACATCGTTGTTGTCAATTACTTTTTGTTCATCTACTATGCATTGAACTTCCCGAACGGCGTTACTTTCAATTGCCAAATATGGAAAATGTTCTATTGTCCTTGACTCTCGGATTTTCAGCAAATGTTCGCGCATTTTTGCACAATCATATCTAACGGTTTCTGGTTTGATTCCGTAGAATATCGATGTAGCGAACGCCATTGCAAATAATCCGCAATCGCGACCATTCGGTTGCAAATCGACTTTCGGAAACAATACAGAGCCGGTTCTGTCAAAATCATAGTTGGGAAATAAATGCTGTAAATACACTTTGTGATATCTATGCATCATTTTGGACCCCATGGAATCATAAATGAATATTTTCTGCGTATCAAAATAGCTACAAACCCAATGTCCTGCGTGAGTTTCGTTGTTCTTCAAAATTAATTCAGCACAACTGAATAAAATCTGAATATGTCTTTTATTCGGCTCGACAGGCTCTATTCGATCAGGAAAGTAAAGTAGCCACGGGGGTCTTTGCTCAAATGCCGAGTTGGACGCCATTTTCAATAAATTGCCAAATTCTTCAATGTGGTCATCATTGAGCAGTGAACCATCAGCAATTAAACGAGTTTGACGACTATCGAAAGATTCTTCATTATTACCTGGAGGTGTTATCGTCTCGTCATCAATAACTATCACATTCTCATTCTCATATCGCCCTGTAATCTGAGGAACAGGAGTTTTTGGTTTACGCCACACTCGTTCAATTTCAAGTTCTCTACTTTGCAAAGCAACCGCTTGTTCTGTACCTATTACGTTATCGTTCTTTTCTACTGAACTGCGAGAAACACCAGCTTTTTGCGTCTGCAATACTTGATCGATTTCAAGTACTCTGCTACTCGGAGGAACAGCAGCTTGTTCCGTACCCAATACCATATCTGTATGATTTTGAACGTGATCGATAACCATTGCATCGTCATTCTCATGTCGCCCTGTAATCTGAAGAACGTTTGGTATACTCAACACTTGTTCAATAAAAACAACCGCTTGTTCTGTACCTATTACGTTATCGTTCTTTTCTACTGAACTTCGAGAAACACCAGCTTTTTCCGTCTGCAATACTTGATCGATTTCAAGTACTCTACTACTCGGAGGAACAGCAGCTTGTTCCGTAACCAATACCATATCGGTATGATTTTGTACGTGATCGATAACCATTGCATTGTCATTCTCATGTCGCCCTGTAATCTGAGGAACAGTAGCTTTTGGTGTACGCAACGCTTGTTCAATAAAAACAACCGCTTGTTCTGTACCTATTACGTTATCATTCTTTATTTCTACTGAACTTCGAGAAACACCAGCTTGTTCCGTACCCAATACCATATCGGTATGATTTTGTACGTGATCGATAACCATTGCATCGTCATTTTCATATCGCCCTGTATTCTGAGGAACAGTAGCTTTTGGTGTACTCAACACTTGTACAATAAAAACAACCGGGTGTTCTGTACCTATTACGTTGTCATTCTTTATTTCTACTGAACTTCGAGAAACACCAGCTTTTTCCGTCTGCAATACTTGATCGATTTCAAGTACTCTACTACTCGGAGGAACAGCAGCTTGTTCCGTACCCAATACCATATCGGTATGATTTTGTACGTGATCGATAACCATTGCATCGTCATTTTCATATCGCCCTGTAATCTGAGGAACAGTGGCTTTTGGTGTACTCAACACTTGTTCAATAAAAACAACCGCTAGTTCTGTACCTATTACGTTATCATTCTTTATTTCTACTGAACTTCGAGAAACACCAGCTTTTTCCGTCTGCAATACTTGATCGATTTCAAGTACTCTGCTACTCGGAGGAACAGCAGCTTGTTCCGTAACCAATACCATATCGGTATGATTTTGTACGTGATCGATAACCATTGCATCGTCATTCTCATGTCGCCCTGTAATCTGAGGAACAGTAGCGTTTGGTGTACTCAACACTTGTTCAATAAAAACAACCGCTCATTCTGTACCTATTACGTTATCATTCTTTTCTACTGAACTTCGAGAAACACCAGCTTTTTGCGTCTGCAATACTTGATCGATTTCAAGTACTCTGCTACTCGGAGGAACAGCAGCTTGTTCCGTAACCAATACCATATCGGTATGATTTTGTACGTGATCGATAACCATTGCATCGTCATTCTCATGTCGCCCTGTAATCTGAGGAACAGTAGCGTTTGGTGTACTCAACACTTGTTCAATAAAAACAACCGCTCGTTCTGTACCTATTACGTTATCATTCTTTTCTACTGAACTTCGAAAAACACCAGCTTTTTGCGTCTGCAATACTTGATCGATTTCAAGTACGCTGCTACTCGGAGGAACAGCAGCTTGTTCCGTACCCAATACTATATCGGTATCAATAACCATTGCATCGTCATTCTCATGTCGCCCTGTAATCTGAGGAACAGTAGCGTTTGGTGTACCCAACACTTGTTCAATAAAAACAACCGCTTGTTCTGTACCTATTGCGTTATCATTCTTTATTTCTCGTGAACTTCGAGAAACACCAGCTTTTTCCGTCTGCAATACTTGATCGATTTCAAGTACTCTACTACTCGGAGGAACAGCAGCTTGTTCCGTACCCAATACCATGTCGGTATGATTTTGTACGTGGTCAATAACCATTACATCGTCATTTTCATGTCGCCCTGTAATCTGAGGGACAGTGGCGTTTGGTGTACTCAACACTTGTACAATAAAAACAACCGGGTGTTCTGTACCTATTACGTTATCATTCTTTTCTACTGAACTTTGAGAAACACCAACTTTTTGCGTCTGCAATACTCGATCGATTTCAAGTACTCTGCTACTCGGAGGAACAGCAGGTTGTTCCGTACCCAATACCATATTGGTATGATTTTGTACGTGGTCAATAACCATTGCATCGTCATTTTCATGTCGCCCTGTAATATGAGGAACAGTAGCTTTTGGTGTAGGCAACACTTGTTCAATAAAAACAACCGCTTGTTCTGTACCTATCACGTTATCGTTCTTTTCTACTGAACTGCGAGAAACACCAGCTTTTTGCGTCTCCAATACTTGATCGATTTCAAGTACTCTGCTACTCGGAGGAACAGCAGCTTGTTCCGTACGCAATACCATATCGGTATGATTTTGTACGTGATCGATAACCATTGCATCGTCATTCTCATGTCGCCCTGTAATCTGAGGAACAGTAGCGTTTGGTGTACTCAACACTTGTTCAATAAAAACAACCGCGTGTTCTGTACCTATCACGTTATCGTTCTTTTCTACTGAATTGCGAGAAACACCAGCTTTTTGCGACTGCAATACTTGATCGATTTCAAGTACTCTGCTACTCGGAGGAACAGCAACTTGTTCCGTACCCAATACTGTATCGGTATCAATAACCATTGCATCGTCATTCTCATGTCGCCCTGTAATCTGAGAAACAGTAGCTTTTGGTGTACGCAACACTTGTTCAATTTCAAGTTGTGTACTCGTACACGACTTGAGACAATTTCGTAATGACACCTGAGAATTGGACGGTCGTTGAGTACGCAACAGTTTATCATCATTTTGTGGTAAACTCTGACAAATTTTTTTTTTCACACATGCCTGTTTAGGTGAAGAAGCTTCTCGTTTTTTTGCACATACTTTGATGGTAGGTTGCGATTTGACAACAGGTTTGTCAATGCCTTTCTCATTAAAAACATTTGTTTTCGCTTTTAAACCATCGTTTGTCTAAGCCGGGTCTACATGTAACTTTTTCTGCTTCAATCTCCAAGATTGTTTTTTCCAATTCTCTTTTCGTTTTTTTTTGTACAATCTCTAAACATGGTACAAAAGTTGTATTAGTTTTATCGACCGGAAAATGTTCGATTTTTTGTGACTCAAAAATTTTGAGCAAATGTGGACGCATACCTGGCTGGTAATATCTTACATTTTCTGGCTTCAAGCCATACAACAACGATACGGCAAATGCTATTGCATAAAGACCACAGTCATTGTTGTTCGGTTGTTTATCAACAGTCGGGAACACAACTGAATTTTTCTTCTTAAAGTCATAAAATGGAAATAATTTTTCCAGATAAATTTTATGATCTCTATGGAGCGTGCTAGCTCCACTTGAATTGTAAATGTAAATTTTTTTTGCGTCGTAGTAACTACAAACCCAATGTCCACCTTGAGGTGCTTTACTATCTGACCTTACTAACTCACTGCAGCTAAACAATATCTGGATATGCTTTTTGCTGGGCGCAAGAGGCACTATCTCGTTCGGCAAATACAAGCGAAACTGCGGCTGCATTTCAAAGCATAAGTTGGACGATTTTGCCAAGAGTTGTGCAAATTTGTCGATATGATCATCGTTTAACCAATCGCCTTCGGCTATGCAACGTTTTTGACGTTCATAAAAATCGTTCAACGTTTCAATCATCGCGAGTGATTGATTAGACCAGCTTATGTCTCGGTCTGCGTTGACAAAATAATCAACAGGCGCTAAAAAGCGCAATGAGCACTTCAAGTGCGTAAAAATAACGACTCGCGCTCAAAGCGACGATTATCACGCAAAAGCGCGTTAATATATTTATTTAAAAATGTCAATAAAGTGCCGGGCTCGCGCTCAAAGCGACGAAATGACTCGCGCTCAAAGCGACGAAACGGTTTGCGCTCAAAGCGATGAAATGGCTCGCGTTCAAAGCAGCAAAATGGCTCGCGCTCAAAGCGACGATTATTGCGCGATAACGCGTCACAATAATGAAAAGTGTCAATTAAAAAAAAATGACACTTTTGTATTAAAAAATAAATAAAAAATAATCAAATGATACGAAAAAAAATGAAGGATTCAAAAAAACAAGGAAGAATATGATCAGGATTGGAAAGGAACAGCAGAAAATGTTCTCCGTGACCCACCGAAAACCGTATAATCTAAAAAAAAAAGAAAAAAAAATTATAGACGTTGCGGGAGTATGCAATCGAGGGTCATGTTTTGTTGGCAAAAATTCATAATGATTCTGTAAATGCATTGTCAGTATTCCGTAAAAATGCAAAATTCAATCGTGACACCATTTCATCAACATTTTTTTCAAATATAATCCGTAATTTTCAAGCAATTTTCCATTCCCAGCCGATTATTTCATTTTTGGCGACATTTATAACAAATTCATTGCGTTGTTTTCAATTTGTAGCATTGCAACGATGTCAACGGAAAAAGTTGAGTAAATTATTATTTAATATTCCGTGAAAATGCAAGTCAACCATGATGACACCATTTCATTAACGTTTTTTTTTCGAATTTAATCCATAATTTTCGAGCAATCTGCAATTTTCAATTTTCATCAACCGATTAGGTCATTTTTGGAAGAATTTCGAAGAAATTTATTGAGTCGATTTTTAAATTCCACCTTGTAATTTTGAAAAAATGACAACAATGTCATTTAGCCAATGAAACCATTGTCTGGAACGTTGCAACGACGACGATGGGAAAATTTAACTCCGTTAATTTTTGCAAAACTGTTTTGAAAAAATACATAATGCCTCTTTAAAATCGTTTCAAAATTACAAATAAAACTGCTGAAAAGAGATAGAACAATGAGCTGGTAGAATATCGCATTCGTTTGTTGTTGATTCCGCAAATTTTATCGTCGGCATTCCGTAAAAATGCAGAATTGAAACGTATCACCATTTAACCAAGTGTAATCCGTAATTTTCGTGTAAACAATAAAAAAAATTAAAAAAAAAAAACAATTAATGAATCATCAATCAAGAAAATACAACAATTTATTTTTCAAATCGTACTTATGAATCCGTCGTTCGCACGATTATTGCGACGATGACGATACAAATATTTTTTCAATCACGTTGATTTGTTGAGATTTCTTGAAAAACTGAATTTATCGACAAAGACGGGAGATCCGTCCACGTCACAGCTTCATTCATTTTGTTTATCATATTTAACGAATAATTTTTAAGCAATTTTGAAGCAATCAACTGGAGGAATGTTCAGCCTACTTTCTATTTTTTTTTTTTTTTAAACTGTACCGTTAAAAAGTAGAACAATTTATTTTTCAAATCGTTCGGATTCGAAAGAATGCGTCGTCCGCACCATTATTGCGACGATAACGATACAAATATTTTTTTCAATCACGTTGATTTGTTGAAATTTCTTGAAAAACTGAATTTATCGACAAAGACGGGAGATCCGTCCACGTCACAGCTTCATCCATTTTGTTTTTCATATTTTCATCCTACTTTCTATTTTCAAAATGACAAGAATTTTTTTTTTAAACTGTACCATTAAATATCATCCAAAAATTAAAAAAAACACAAGGACGAAAAAGTTTTTCGTAGACGTGTTATACGAAATTTCGTCACGCGAAGCGTACGCAAAACGTCCATTTTTTACTTACCGCGTGATATCAATACTTTTGTTGTATTGGGGGGAAGGGGGGAGGGCTTTATCCAAACAATATAAGCGTAGAAATGTAGTTTGGTTACAATATAAAAAATAATCGTGTGCACCTCGGAGGGAGACAAGGGCCTTTCGACGCCGAGGGCGATGTTTGTCACTCCAAATTGTTAAACAATTTAGAGTAAACCTTTCAAAATTACGGATTATAGACTACTCAAAACCAATAAAATAATGAAATTAAGATGAAATCAATCGATAAGCGAACAAAAAGTGACTGCATTTATAATCTTTTCAATTTTTATTTTCGATTTTAATGACTTACCGAAATACGGAGTACGCGATTCTTTCCTGCTGCTGTACACAAACTCGTAACAATGTTATATCTCGTCACTTCACTTAAACGATCACTATGCACATTAATTATCACACAAAAACAGCACGTTTATTAATGGAAAACCATCATTGTTTTCATTTAATAATATTCGCCAGAAAAACTACCGAATGAGGTACCGCAACGTTTCTCGTGTGATAGAATAACACGAACTGAATGTATAAGATCGATGTTCATAAAGGCACTGTTTCACTTACAAACATAAGGACGAATTTCAAAACAAACGACGTATGTACGTCTTTGTCTCGCGGTGGCGCTTCCTCTCTTTCTCTCTCTCTCTCTCAACAACGGTGCTACCGCGTGTACTCGGTCGGTCGGAATGCTTACTCGACAGCCAATCGGAACCATATATTTCAACAGATCACGATACACCAACAGCGGGAATTTGAACGATTTTTTCATCAAATCGCACATTGCATTTTTTTCATTTATTTGATTAAAAAAAATTGTTTCTTCGTTCGCGGTTGTAATGGATCTTGTAGAAGAAAAATTTCGGTGAACAACGCGAGCCCCAAAAACGAAACGAAAGGAATTTGTGCCAAAAATTATATTGCTCAGAAGTAACCTCGGCAATAAAATAAATAAATAAGAAAATCGCTCCAGTAGGACGCGAAGAAAGTCTTATTTGTAAAACTTTATCTTTCTTAAGGAGGTTCCGTTATTGCACAAGGGAATAACGAATGAAGTGAGGCACAATTCCCAAAAAAATGACGATCTGCTTTTCATTTAGCAAGCGATCCGTTGCCAAACTCCTAAAAATGAGACGTTCCGAGCATTCTGTTGATTTTAACTAGAAATATCTCCTCCAAACATTCGTTGAGCCCACTATTTTTTGATTGGTTCGGAACCCTTGGAGTTTTTTTTATAAATTAAGATTTTAATACGCGTTTTATCTAAGCAGAAAGTATTTTTAACCGACAAGCCCTTGACCCAACTCATCGACTTGAATTTTTCCACTTTTCTTTCGTTTTTTTCAACTTTTTCGCAATTACAGTATTTTAAGGATGTTTCAAAACATTAATTCCCCGCAAACTCGATCCAATAAAAATCCAGCAATTTTCGATTATTCTCAAATGTTCGTTTTTCGCGATCATCCCTGGGCGAAAATGACGTGGAAAATTGTTCAATGTCGCTCATCGAGTTTTTCGCCCTTTGACAAAAATCAACGAATTTGTTTCGAGCTCAAAATTTTAAGCTGAACAACGAGCCTCGGAAAAAAATGCCGGATTTTTGGCAGATTCTCGTTTCCTTGAATATCATGACAATTGAAACATCCTCGAGGGAGAAAAAGAATTAATTTAGACACGAGTCTCGAGTTGTCAAATTTGGGACTTCTCTGGCTTGAGGGACACGGAAAAGTGTCTTGCTTCACGAGGGCTTAATTAACAAGAGAAATCATTTGCATTTTTCCTTGTTGAGAATAATTTATTTATTTGCTATACAAGAAAGATTTATTTCACGAATGACCTATCGTGTTTGCAACGGTGACTTTCGTTTTCATCGTTTATGCATTTACGAATTTTTTTTAGGGTTATTTTTGTAAGAGAAAAAATATTACACGATAATGATGGAAAAAAAGGAAAAATCTTTTTTTTGTCGATCCAACACACGCGACTCGCATCATCGAACAATCTCGAGTTATCGAATTTCTTGAATTCTTTATTTCTATGATTGATACGCAATTAGTCCGAGATCTCTCAAATCCCTCCTCCCGAACCCCCTTAAACATCATGTATATTTTCTATAAGATAAAGACAAATTTTATGGGCATACGATAGGTAAGAAATGCTGAATAAATGAAATCCTGTTCTTTAAAAATCATCGACATTTTCACCATTCATTTATTTGATTTTCAAGCTTCGTCGACGTTTTCTCGTCCATTTTTTTATTTACAGCGACCCTGCCAAGTCCTGCAAACCGAGATGTTCCAGAAATTTTATTTACAGCGACCCTGCCAAGTCCTGCAAACCGAGATGTTCCAGAAGAGCGATTGCTAAAAAAAAAAAAACAATAATAAAAAAAATAATAAATCAGCAACGATTTAAACTCCAATTTCGAAAAATTATCAGGGTCAAAGCGACCCAGTACGCACTCGAGAGTTAAGAGAAAAAAAAAACGAACAGACTGATGATCGAAAATATTGACGAGTTTATTCCGATCAAGAATAAAAAGTCTAAAGACAGAAATTTCCATCAATTTTTGAGCACGTCGCCAAAATTGTCGCTTCAATTCGACTTGCATGAGAAAACAAAAAAGGTTTACCTTCCTGTTGATAAGCTGCGGCAGGAGCCCAGCTCATTCCTGCAGGAAATGGGCACCCCGTTTCGATGCTGGCGAAAGGATTAGTTCCCATGAGTTTAGTCGCAAAAAAGCCATTCATTACTTCGACCCGACTTCTGTACATCAAGCGTGCGTGACCTTCTACCAAACTGTGGACGATCGAACAATAAAAAACCAGAAATAAAGGCGATTTTAATGGAAAATTATTTCGCTGCAATTTTTACCGCACGAGTCTGTCGAGCAGTCGAACCGTCGTCCTCTCTTCTCGCCTGTCAGGATTCATTCTGTGGTTCAAGTAAACCGTGCTCAAAACCCTCTCGGCTTCACGTCCCAGCACCGGTCTGATCGAATGCACGTGAGCAAAATATTCACGCAGACTTTCCTCTTTCCATATCCCGTCGGACTTCAAAAGCTCCATGGGTTTTTTCAGGTCCCTGTTAAATTTCATCCACGAAGAATAAAAATACGGAAATTTGAACGATTGAATTTTAACTTTTTCGGTAAAAATTATAAATTCTAAAATAAACAAATTATAAAACAAAATAAAAAATTCGGTAATTTTACCGAATTTCGGTAAATATAAATTTTTTTTTTAGAGGAGTTTTTTTTATGAAATGCCAACATTTTCATTGTTTTTAAATGTCAAAAAATCAGTGACACATAATTTTTGGGGTCAAAACGACCCAGTGTGTACTCGAAGGGTTAAAACCATCGTTTCCTGATTTGAGAGAACGGGAAGCTCAAGATTTAACTTGAAGAAGAATTTTTTTTCGCAAGTGCGTACATTTTACTCTGTGCATCGTAGTCGCGCCTGCAGGCCGCTTGCAAAATATGGTCCGTCATCAATCGATCCCATTCCTCGTTCTTGTTGTCCTTCAACAACAAAATAAGGTCGAAACGTGAGAGAAGAGGGTCGCGCAAGCTCATTTTCGTTTCTTCACCTTCAACGAAATTACCACCGTCCGGATTAATCGCTGCGACTACCGTACAACGAGAATTCAAAGTGCTGACCAAACCAGCTTTTGCTATGGAAATCGTTTGCTGCTCCATCGCCTCGTGCAGAGAAGCCCGATCCTCTGAACTCATCGTTGTAAACTCGTCCACGCAACACACTCCTCCATCAGCCAATACCAACGCTTCTCCCTCCAAGTGCCAACCTTCTGCATCCTGAAAGAAAGACAGCGAAAAATAATTATCCCTTAATCCAGAGTAAATCCGGAGATTTCACCCCACGGACGTTCTTGTTCGTAAAATCACTGCGAACACGCCGCGAGTTTCTTGTTCATAAATTTGTTCTAAAAACAATAATTTCACTTATAAGGACATGAATCTTTTTGTTTTTTTCACGGCGAAGAGGATCGTAAAGAGGAAATTGAATTCCATGGAGATTTAGTTGGTGAAAAATCGATTTGAATACCTAAAAGTGCTGAAAAATAAACTTCGGAACGTAATTTAAAGCTCGTCCGGGATAAATATTCACGCCACGAGTTTCTTGTTCATAAATTTGTTCTAAAAACAATAATTTCACTGATAAGAACATGAATTTTCTCGTTTGTTCACGCCGAAAGGACTGTAAAGAGGAAATTCAATTCCATGGAGATTTAGTTGGTGAAAAATCGGTCTGAATACCTAAAAGGGCTCGAAAATAAACTTGGAAACGAAATTTGGAGCGCGCCAGGGCTATCCATTTGCCAGATTTGTGGATCTAGGCTTATTTTTTTGAATTCATGTGAAAAATTTCATTTTAATTCAATTTAAATTTGATTTAAACAATTGAAACGTACCGCAGCTGCGGTCAACCCCGCAGCAGTAGTGCCGACACCAGTTGTCAGTACCGAACGAACAGCTAATCGAGAAGCAGTTCGAAGCAATTGTGATTTTCCAGTTCCCGGATCACCTACGAGCAGCAAATGCGATTCGCCCTGGATTCGTGAGCCTGCACTTGCGAAAGTAAATGGAAAAGCAACATTTATTTTCGTTGGGATAAATTCAATAACGGTTTCACAACGATTTTTGTTCTTGCGAATAGTAAATAAAATCAAAAAATAAAATGAATAAAAAGAAATAAAAAAGAGATTCAATTTTCATATTACTTGACGAAATTCAGGCAATTCTTTTTTTTTACCTGTGCTGCCTTTATTTATCTCACCTTTGCCTCGGGCTCGACGTTCTTTTGCTTCGCCGCTTCCTACTTGGCAAACATTCTCCGGATCAAGCGATCGCCCTCGACCGGTGATTTCCTCAAGCGAGAGCGACGCTTGTGTATTTTGCTGGCTTGGATGAATCGAACGCGTCTCCAACGCGTGCGGCGTCGTAATTGTTCTCCTTCTCGAACTGACCTCTTTTCTCACGTGCCGAGCTCGCTGCACTGTCCACAATTCTTACTCCGCTTGAATCGCAGCACTTCTTCTTCCACGATGACGACGCTGTGATCCAAGGATTGCTCGCAGCACAGAAAAAAAAACTCGACCGCAAGCTGCACCTGTCGAAACAGCTTGACAAAGTGGACTTGAATGTTAGAATAAGAAAATCTACATTATTTCAAAATTTTCTAGGTTAATAAAATTCCAAAACTGTTGCGGTGTCGATTTTTGCAACATTTTCAATTGAAAAATTTTCACAGCAACACAGCTGATGTTAAACGATGAATTATACTACTAATTCGATTAAAACTTTGCAGTGAACAACTCTGCCTCGTTAATTAATAAAAAAAAAACCGGCACTGTGAGATATTCGGGTTAAATCTTGCCGATTTGCACCAACACTTATAAACACAATTAACTGATGAATTATTACTATTAATTTGATTTTAACTTTGCACTGAACAACTCTGCCTTCGTTAATTAACTCTGCCTCGTTAATTAATTTAAAAAGAACCGGCACTGCGAGATATTCGGGTTGAATCTTGCCGATTTCCATCAACACTTAGAAAAACAATGCGATGAAAATTTCGAACTAAAGAGCGGTCTTTTTTTTGATACGCCTAATGAAATGTACGTGGCGCTGCCGTCGCTACAGATCAAAACGGAAACCACAAATTATAACCGATCGAATTTCCGATTTTTATTGAATGACGATTTAATTAAATAAATAAAAAATGAGTAATAAAATGAAAAATATGACATAATATAAGACATGCAAAATGCACGTACAATGAGAACTGCATTCGAAGAAATCAGCACGAGCACGCATGTTCTGGGTTCAATTCCGCATTGGCAGTGCGTAAGCGCGCCGCCGCCGCGCTCTGCTCAAATATACTGAACGACCAATACCGAGCGCTCATTTCGGAACAATGGAACAAAATAGTTCAGTCTTTGTTTGGATACACTCGGAGAACGACACGCATCAATTTTCGGTAAGTACTTTATGGATTATTATTGAATTTAATGATTGTTACATGCAAATATTGTTGCATGCAATTTGGTACGTGCAAATTCAAAAAGATTTTTACATTTTGTGTTATTTTTTGTTTTTTTTACTTACAGAAATGTCGTCAAAGGATCCGCCGATGGAAATCGAAGACAACGACCTTACGGACTATTGTACGTACAAAAAATGATTCTTATTAATTATTTATTCGATTATTTAATTTAAAAAATCGATATTCACTGATTTTTACTTTTTTTTCTTTGATTTTACAGCAAGTTCGAGCCCCGAGGACGATGTGGAAAAGCAAAGAACGGCGACCTTGGCGACGATCGGATCATCCACGGGTAAGTAAACAACAACAAAAGCTACTTTGTTAAGAATCTTGACGCGCCAAATGATTTTTTAATTATTTATTCGATTATGAGATTAAAAAAATAGATATGCACAGATTTATACTTTTTTTTTTTATTTTACAGCAAGTTCAGAGCCATCAGGGCGTTTCAGAAAAGAAAATGGCGGCGACCTCGGCGGCGACGAAACCACCCAAGGGTAAGTAAACAACGACAACAAAAGCTAATTTGTTAGATTCTTTACGCGACAAATGGCTAATTATTTATTCGATTATTGAATTAAATAGAAATATTGACAGATTTTTACATATTTTGTTTTTTTTGTTTTGTTTTTTTACTTATAGAAATGTTGTCAAATAATTCGCTGATGGAAACGGAGCAGGACGACATTGACCTTATAGTGGATTATTGTACGTGCAAATGATTCTTATTCATTATTGATTCGATGATGCAATTTAAAAAATAGATATTAACAGATTTTCACTTTTTTTATTTTTGTATTTTACAGCAACTTCGAGCCATCGGGGAGATCGAATGATGAAAACAGCGGTGACCTTGGCGGCGAAAAAACCATCCAAGGGTAAGTAAAAAAACGACACTGAAAAGAAAATTTTGTTGGAAAAGATCGATATTTTGTTAGATACGTTCGACTAAACATTTTTTCTTTTGAAAAATCACAAAAATTTTGTCATTCCAGCAAGAAATATTCTAGACAGTCCCTTCGAAAAGTACATTTTTTCATTACAATCGTATATTTTGCTGACAGTTTCGTTAGAAATCAAAAATATTGTCAAAATGACGAAATTTGTTTTTTAAATACAAAAATATTCAGTTCGCCGTATTCAACAAAATATCGACGATTTTTGACAAACTTTCATTTTCAATGATTTTTTCAGAAACCAAGAAAGATGGTCGGGCGAAAAACGGTGACGGCAACAACAACGCGCCGACCAGCTCGATCAGAGAACTGAGCCAGCTAATAAATCGGCATTTGGTGATCGATACATCGGCATCAACATCGCAAAGCTCGACGACGCAACCAGGAGGAAGCGGTCGTCGTAACACGATGAACGACAACAAAATAAAAAGTAAGTCATGAGCTTTTTCCAATTGTTTTTCAAATACTTTGCGTCGAACCGCCACCGCGCCTCTCGATATATAGAAAAAATGAATTAATTGTTATTTGATTGTTTATTTTTTATTTTTTTTTATAGAAAAATGGCGTCGAGGGATTACGCCGCCGGTCGAAGGGTCCAGGACCGCAAAAAAATCCGTTACGAGGCGGAACTGATCCTAGCAGCATCGGACAACCGATATGGCGTCCGAAGTGATCTACGAAGAGGACGAGGAGGAACGAGACAATGGCGAGGACGAGGGGGAGAGGAAGAGGAAAATTTAATAATAACTAAAGAAAGAAAACAATTTACTTTTTTTGTATTTTTCAAACTTTTCTCAAACTTCTTTCTTATTCTTAAATCTTAAACATATTTCCGGATTTTTTTTTTCAATATAATAAATAAAACAATGACGAAGACGGAGGAGCAGAGGAAGAAGGAAATTTAAAATAACAAACGAAGACAAATTTGATTTTTGTATTTTTCCAAACGAATTTTTGTAAAACTTTAAAAATAATTAATTTTTGTTAAACTTTATTATAATCTTCCTGTTTTCTTTTTTCAACGGAAAATAAAAGAATAAAAGAAAAGAAATAAAAAGAAATAATTCTTTTTCCCAACCGCATTTTCTGAATTTTTTTTTTTGCATAAAAAATTTGTATTTTTTATGTAAAAACCGGAATTTCGAACTAATTTTACGACCGATTTTTTTGGAAAACTCAATAAAGCTTCTTCGATGTTACGCAAAAGCGTGTGCAAAGTTTTGAGAGGCTTCACCATTTAGAAATGGAAATATTTAATGCTGAGAATTACAACTTTTAACACGTGCTCTCATGAGAAAATACTGAAAATTGTGATTTTTATAAATATCTCGACTTTTACAGAGTGAATTTTTTGATACGATTTTTCGGAAATGAGGTTTTGACCGTTTGGGCCATCTACGGAATCGTTTCCGAGCCCAAGTTCATTAAAAAAAAGTTGTTACTCATTGACTAAAGAACAAAATACTCTAAATTCAAGATTTTCCGACATAATTTGTATTTTTTATGTAAAAACAGGAATTTCGAACTAATTTCACGACCAATTTTTTTGAAAAACTCGATAACGCTTCTTCGATGTTACGCAAAAGCGTGTGCAAAGTTTTGAGAGGCTTTACCATTTAGAAGTGAAAATAGTTAATGTTGAAAATTGCAACTTTTAACCCGCGCTCTTATGAGAAATTACTGAACATTGTGATTTTTATAAATATCTCGACTTTTCAAGGGCGAAACCTCGGAAAATTGCCCGAGCAAATTTAAGGGAATTGTGACGGTCTGGCAATAATGGGAGGACTAGAGGTGGCCCTAGCGCAGTGGTTAGCGCTCCGGACTACGACTCCGTGGGTCCCGGGATCGAGTCCCACTCGGATCACCTTTTTATTCGCTCATTATTGCTGGACTGTGCCTCGTCACAAAATGGTGTCAGAAGTTTCCGAACCGACTACACGCTCACTCAGAATCTGCGGCCCATCGAGGCACATATACTACGGCCCAACGCGGCACATAATAAAGCCCAGAGCGGCAGAATCTACGAAAGCCCAACGCGGCAGAATACTTTGAATCGCCCAGAGAGGCAAAATCTTCAGGAAAATGTGACGTTAGTCGACGAGGACGTCGAATACTGTAAGAGGGGGAGTGTGACGGTCTGGCAATAATGGGAGGACTAGAGGTGGCCCTAGCGCAGTGGTTAGCGCTCCGGACTACGACTCCGTGGGTCCCGGGATCGAGTCCCACTCGGATCACCTTTTTATTCGCTCATTATTGCTGGACTGTGCCTCGTCACAGAATTCTATCAATAAAAAATGTTGCAAATAAACTTGAAATTTATTTAATAATATTTAATATTTCATAAATTCATTTATTTTTCATTTAAGAAAATTTATTTAAATTTATAAAATGATTCAAGGACGTTGTTTGCTAAATGTTCTATCGACAGAATTCTTTTAAATTTGCACGACACAAAGAGAAAAGTGCGATCTAATAGCTCGCGCAATTTCAAGAGGTTTCACCGTGCAGAAGTCGAGATATTTAAGAGCGCGTGTTAAAAGTTGCAATTTTCAACATTAAATATTTCCATTTCTATATGGTGAAGCCTCTCGAAACTTCGCATACGCTATTATGCAACATCGAAGAAGCTTCATTTAGTTTTTAAAATAAATGGGTAATGTAACTTTCGAAATATGTATTGGTTAATATAACAAAAAATACAGACTCGAATGATCTTGAATTTAGAGTATGTGGTTGTTTAGTCAATTTGTAAAAACTTTTTATAATGAACTTCAGCTCACAAACCATTTTGTATGTGAGAAAAACTGAAAACAAACATTTCGATTTTTTTCGTCGGACTCTTCTCCGGCGAGTAAGTCGACGTGAGAATTTGCAGTGAGCGACGACGTCGTGGCTCTACTGGAGCACGGCTCAGAAAATCTAGAATCTTCGTGGCTTGCGTTGCCCTGAGTATTTTCGACGAAAGTCGAAGGCAAACTCGACGAAGATGAAGACGAAGTTGCAGCTGTTGTTTCGAAAGCAGGGAATTCTTTTTGATCAACGGTTTCTGCTGTTTTTCGATCCTCGCGCTTTCTCGCAAACTTGAGAAAGAGAACTTCAACAAATCCAATCTGCAAATAACCACAATTTTATTTTTTCTGACAAATTTGCAGGGCGCTGAGTCGTTGCTGACTAAAGTTTCAAATTTTCTTGTATTGAATTCAATTCTGGAATGGTAACTAATTTTTTTGACCTATTCCGGTAACCTGAGGTCATGAATGACCCCAATTTTAAAAAATTCATATCTCCGGTAAAATTTAACGTGAACTTGGGCTCTTTTTTTCGTTTTTCAGTGCAGGATCGAATGAGCCTTGGACAATTTTGCTTCAAGTAAAAAAAAATAGTCAAAAATACGGTAAAACGACCCCGTGATAAATTAATTTGGGGATTCAAAAATTTCCGTCGCGACTTGTGGCACCGGAAGCGTCATTGAAACCCGAAATCTTTGATTTGCACAAGAAAACAAAAAGAAAATTCTCGATGGATTGAAACTTACTCCAAAACGCCGGCATAAAGAGCTCTGAGTCTTCCCATCAATTTATCCAGGCTGTGGCCAGGGGATTTGCGTGCGGGAGGTTCCGGTGGTTGAATTTTTTCAGCAATATTTCGGCCGGATTTGAAATTGGTAGCACGGGGCTGTTTCCTTTGGAGAGTTATCCAATTTGTCGGCTGTTCGGCTGCAAGAGGAATCTCTTTCTGCATTATTTTCAGACGAATGTTCTTGTTGTTTTTCACCAGGTGAGGATATTTTTTCAGAACCTGCGACAAAAATTCATTCGTTTATTCAATTATTGCTTTGGAGACTCAGAAATAATTGGAAAAGTATGAAATTTTCTTTTTTTGAATAAAAAAAAAAAAATGCTGCGATGAATTTTCAATTTTTGTGTGCAAGACCATGTGGATTATTTTTTAATCGTGTAATTTTTAATGTGAAACAAAATTTCGAGGAAAAAATGATTTTTCGTAAAAAATATCATGCGGTAATTTAAACTTTCTAGATTGGACGAAAAAAAAAACTTTTTGGAACGTATTGCCGGTCGTGAAGAAGCTGAAATGCTGATTCCGCTCTCGATCACTGTTGAGGGTTGAAATAAATGCAAAAAGTGAGAGAAATACCTCGGGATATAAAAAAAATTCGGAAAAAATGACTTTTTTTAAGAAAAAATGCGCGTAGAAATTGAAATTTGCAATTTTAAGTAGATGAAGGAAATTCTGTAAAGTAACGCAGGTCAAAAAACAGCTGTGGTTGTGATTTCACCCTCGATCACTGTTGAGGGTTAAAATAGACGGACAAAGTGCGGGAAATACCTCGGGATATAAAAAAAATCCGAAAAAATGACGTCTTTCTAGAAAAAAATCATGCAAAAGGTGTAATTTTAGATTTTAAGTAGATAAAAAAACTTCCAGATGGTAACGGCAGGTAAAAAAAAAACAGCTGAAGTTGTGATTTCACTCGCGATCACTGTTGAGGGTTCAAATAAACGGACAAAGTGAGGGAAATACCTCGCGATAAAAAAAAAAATCGGAAAAAATGACGTTTTTTTAGAAAAAATCATGCAGGAATTGAAATTTTCAATTTTAAGCACATAAAAAAATTCTAGAAGGTAAAGCAAGTGGAAAAACGACTGCCGAGGGTTAAAATAAAGGGAGAAAGTCAGAAAAATTCCTCGGAGCATAAAAAAATGACTTTTTTGAAAAATAAATCATGCCAGGAATTATAATTTCCAATTTTGAGCACATAAAAAAATGTTGGAACGTAAAGCGGGTGGGAAAAACAACGTTTGAGGGTTGAAATAACGGAAGAAAGTGAGAGAAAAATACCTTGCGAATGATTTTCGTGTGATTATTGATGGCTTCTTCGGAGTTGGAATCGTTTTTGCTCTTCTGCACGTTTTCTTTATCTTCCAGTTCGAATCGAACTCGCTTGGAAGGAGTGGATTGAACGTCGGGACTTCTGAGGTATGGGTTTTGGTCCCGCGGACCAATCGTCGTCCGAGTTTTCCCATTTCTCGTCGAATCCTCTCGACGCTTGCCGTTATTGTGCTGCTGGACTCGATGCTGCTGCTGTTGATGGTGTTGCAGCATTTCTTCGTCCTCGTCCTCGGTCGTATCATTTTTTCCTGATCGGTCCGAATCGATCGACGAACGATTGCCGCCGCTTGAATTGGCCAGATGATCTTGGGCCTGGACAATCGGCCTCGTGTTGTAAGTTATGTCGTCGAAAGCGGAAAAAACTCCGTGAGCAAAATCGTCAACTTCCGGTAAATCGAAAATCTCGAAGGCCCCGGCGTCGTTTCCGAGGATCTTTGGAACGAGCTGTGATGATTTCCACCGTCGTAATGAGACGCTGGATGACTTTCCAGTTTCCTTTTCCAAATCGGCAGCCTGAAAAAATAGTTTTTTCGATAAATTCAAAATTATGAAAATTTGTCAATTTTTACTTTTGAAATTTGGATGCGATTGAAAAATCTCACTTTCTGCCCGGTAAAGGTTGACTGGGAAGCGTTTCCAACTGATTTCCACTTGGCGCTACTTTTTTGCTTGGACTCGCTGCTTTTTGTGGTACAGTTATTATTGGCTGCAAGTTTATTTTCGCCGGAGTCATTCAGTTCGACTGCAGAGAGCTCGTGTTGGACTGCGCGTCCAGCAATTTTGTCAGCACGGTCATAGTCATTTTTTGAGCCGTTCGATAAAGTGCATTTTGTTCCGGCGTCCAGTATTCCAGTTGTCCGGTATACATCAGGCTGCAAGTTTATTTTCGCCGGAGTCATTGGGCTTTTGACTGCAGAGAGCTCGTGTTGGACTACGCGTCCAGCAATTTTGTCAGCACGGTCATATTCATTTTTTGAGCCGTTCGATAAAGTGCATTTTGTTCCGGCGTCCAGTATTCCAGTTGTCCAGTACATTAATAAAAGCTAAACAAACAGTTTGTCGATAAAAATATTT
>CM073312.1:0-277500 GCA_037043255.1 Diadegma fenestrale
CCGGATTTTTTTGCTGGTATCTTCACCAGCCCCATTTCCTCTACGGCTCATTCTTCTGTAAAAAAAAAATAATAATAAACATAAAAATAACAATTAACTTAATTATATTATGCGGCACGTAAATGGACGTTTTTACGTACGCTTCGCGTGAACTCTAAAACCCCATTTCCTACACCTTGTAATATAAAATTTCGTATAACACGCGTACGAAAAAACTTTTTCTGACACTCGTGATTGCAGTCCTTGCCTTCGGCTCGGCCTCCAAACTCACACTCGTTGGAAATACTTTCGTCCTAGCGTCATAATGTTTATATATATTCCGCTAGTAGGCGCAGTGGCGGTTCGACGCAAGATATTTTAAATGAAAATTGGAAAAAACTCATGACCTACTTTTTATTTTGTTGGCGTTCGTCGTGTTCGGACCATCTTCCCCGCCCAATCGTGCGGCGACTTTCGCCCACTGATCCCCATTTCTCGGTATTAAGTTGGCCGACTCGTTGTTGTTGCCGTCACTCGTTGTCGCCTGACCACCCTCCTTGGTTTCTGAAAAAAAAAATATATAAAATAGTCATGGATTATAATCATTTGTTCGCGCTGAAGATTCTTAGAAAAATGCTTTTGTTGTTGTTTACTTACTGGTCTTTGGCTGGTTCTGTTGTCCCCAAGGTCGCCGAGGTCGTCGCGATGCTTCCCTCTGGATTTTCGGCCAGCTTGCCCGAACTTGCTGTAAAATCAAAAAAAAAAAACGTAAAAATTTGTAAATATTCATTTTTATTTTTATTTTAATTTAATAATCGAATAAATAATGAACAAGAATCTCTTTTTACTTACAATTATCACCTGGCAGACTTATTGTCGCTCTGCCTCCGTCTCCATCGGATCGTGCGTCGTCGACATTTTTGTAATTAAAAAAGAATAAAAAACACAAAATGTAAAAATCTTTTTGAATTTGTACGTATTAAATTGCATGTAATAATATTTGCATGTAACAATAATTCAATCATCAAATAATACTCCATAAAGTACGTATCGAAAATTGTTTTGATGCTCGTCCTTTACACCGATCGTATCCAAACAGAGATCTGAACTATTTTTTCCATTGTTCCGAAATAAGCGCTCGGGATTGGTCGTTCGGTACTGTTTGAGCAGAGTGCGCTTGCGCACTGCCAATGCCGAATGCGTGCTTGTGCTGATTTCTTCGAATGCAGCTCTTCTCATCGACTACGTATTTTTTTTTAATTTTTTACAATTTATACTCATTATTATTTATTAATTTCGGCTTATTATTTTAATTACTTGATCGGAATTTCGATCGATAATTTGTGGTTTTCCTTTTGATCCGTAGCGACGACAGCGCTACGCACATTTTCATTGGTTAGGCGTTTTGTGTTTACCGGAATAAGCGCTCGCTATTGGCCCTTCAGTAATTTTCGGAATAAGCGCTCGGTATTTGTCCTTCAGTATGAACTGTAAGAAACAAGACCATGCGCGCTCGTGCTCATGGAAAAACATCTCTTTTTACACTTGATTTATTCAGTTTTCGTCGGATTTTCTAAAAATTATCATTTAATTTTATTAATTTTATCGTGAGTGAAAAAGAAACAGACTCAGCTCCGCATGCTTGGATCTTTGGAATGCACGTGACGTTTTTCGACAAAAGTTTTTGCTGAAAATTGGTGGATCGTGCGTATGAATAAAGTGAAAAAAGTGAAAAAACATGTCTTTTTTACACTTGGAATTTATTCAGTTTTCGTCGGATTTTGAAAATTATCATTAATTTTATTAATTTTATCGTGCCGTGTGTGAAAAATAAACAGACCCAGCTCCCGCATGCTTGGATCGTTGCAGAACGACGTGACTGTTTTTCGACAAAAGTTTTTGCTGAAAATTCGTGGTATCGTGCGTATGAATAAAGTGAAAAAAGTGAAAAAACATCTCTTTTTAACACTTGATTTATTCAGTTTTCGTCAGATTTTGAAAATTATCATTGATTTTATCGTGAGTGAGAAAAAAGAAACGTGCCAGCGCAAGTGAATATTTTAATCAAAACGAATCGAAATTCGTTTCTGCGCGGTGGATTGCATTTTTCGCTGAAAAAAGTAATTCTTGCACGAATTTTTCGATGACGATCAAGCTCGCAACGTTTAATGTAACGGTACGAAATAGGCTCAAAGACGCCTCGCGTTACGCGTCGGTTCGAGCTTCGATAAAAAGGAGCAGGTAATGAAGAAAAACAAGAATTTTTAGTAGAAAAAATCAAATAATGAAAGATTTATTCAATTAAGAATGATTTTCGTTGTAATAGTACAAAAAAGATCGTTTAGATCTTCGAGAAAACAAATTTTATGATTAACTGCGGTTATTTTCTCAAAATAACGATGAAAATAGAAAATTTAACGTTTTTATAATTAACGTGTCCAAATTATTTTATTTAACAGCAAAAATAACGATTTTGAGTGACTCGATATAATTTTAATAATTTTTGTTTAATTTGGGCAATTTTTGTGAAGGATTTTGACAATATAAAAGTCCAAGTGACTTTTATGATAATTTATTAATTTTATTTTCAAACTGCGTTGAATTTCTCTACTTCCCTTTAGGTTATGATGAATTTGAGGGTTTAGGAAACAAAACACGGTTGCGGGAGTCGAACGGAGCCGAACTACTCCGTGGCCAATGCTTTGTAGGTTAGGATGTTCACCGGTTGCGGGAGTCGAACGAAACCGAACTACTCCGTGGCCGATGAACAAGGAAAATTGAGGTTATGTTGCACGCCGGTTGCGGGAGTCGAACGAAACCGAACTACTCCGTGACCGACGCGCAGGAAAAAATGAGGTTAAGTTTGGAAGTACACCGGCTGCAGGAGTTGAACGTAACCGAACCACTCCGTCGTCGTATGCACGTAGGAATTTTAGGTTAGGAAAAGTACACCGGCTGCGGGAGTTGAACGTAACCGAACCACTCCGTCGTCGTATGCACGGAGGAAATTTAGGTTAGATCATGAGTGTACACCGGCTGCGGGAGTCGAACGTAACCGAACTACTCCGTCGTCGAATGTACAGGAAAATTTGAGGTTAGGTTTTGGGAAGTAGAGAAACTCTTTGCCTAATACTCAGACAATACGCTGAGGTCTCGGAATCTCGAGAGAGAATGAGCCCCGAGTGCTGGACGGCACCGGCTTTTATACAGTCGAAATTCTTTGTTCTCGGATTTCGCAGAATTCTAAAAATAACTTCCAATATTATTGGCTTTGATTCTGAGTTTCTTGGAATTCTAAAAATAACTCTTAACACTTGTGACGGTTTTTTATTTTGACCGTCACTAAAACTCACGGTATCGAAAAAGAAGCGCTCCCATGGCTCCTGCTCGATACTTCGGCCACGCGATTTTCTCACAGGGCTTGCTTAGGGCGATAATTTTGCTAATATTTTATTAATTTGCGTTCGGGAACATTTTATTTCCATGTGAGCGATCCCGGGAAAGATCGAGAGAGAAAGGAATTCGAATTCGGTTGTCAAAACAAAGACGAGGCAACGGAAATCTCACGGAAGGCTCGAGAATATTCGAGTTGGAAAATATTCGTTCGGCATCGAGGACTTGGTCGTTTTTCCATCGTTACGTCAGGGCCGTCGTACCCGCCAGATTCTCCCGCTGTCAATCATCGAACGGCGATCATCGCATCATTCTCGCGAGTTCCCGTAAATCATGCGAACTCCATGGTCCGTGTTATCGTGTAAAAATGTAATGGTCGAGCTAGGGGTGAAAATGCAATAATATCGTGTGCAGCATTTCCCGATTTTCAAACTCGCTTTGGGGCCCTGTCTAACGCTCGGACCAATTTTATAATTGCGCCGGACCTGTTGACAATTTTCGGGAATATTCGAAAAATTAGGAGAGGGGCGGGAGACAAAATCCTCGTTACGCGTAACGCTCTTGTTCTCGAGGAGATTCTCGTGAAGTATCGAGCAGAGAGGACGTGTCGCGAAAATGGGAAGAAACACCGTGAGTTCCTTCCTGTTCACTTTCTGGTTTGGTTGGTGGGCCCTCGAACATCTTTCCCGGGTCGTATTTTTCGTGATTTTGTTTAATTTGAATAATTATCGTCCTTCTCTTGTGTTGAGAGAAATTTGGTCGCGGTGACGACTCTGTCACGCGTCCCTTAGTCGGCTCTTTTGATTTTGTTCTCGCGATCGCCAGTTTAGCGTCTCGTGTTTTGTAAAGTTAAAGTTTTGTCAAAGAGTAATCGTGGCCGCACTCGAGATCTCCAATTTTGTGTTTGATTTGGTAAAATAATTGTTTCCGGTTGGCGTAAGTTGTTTCCCGGGCTGAAGGATCGCGAAATTATGATATCGTGTGCGTGTGTGAGTGACTGGGTCGGGATGATTTGACGCGAACAACGTTCGATAGCTCGGCCGAGTAACCGAATATCGGGGGCTCGGTATTTCGAATAAAACATCGATAATTTCGTTTTCATCTTAAAATTTATTTTCTCAACCGTGAGTAGATCCACGGAGAGAATAAATTCGAGCTCGGTTTAGATTGTTGAGAATGTAGGATCCCGACCAATTTTGTGTGTGAGCGTGCGAGATTTTGTGTGAGTGAGTTCGCGATTCTTCCCCCGCGGTTCAGTAGAGACGCGTGATCATTATGTTCCCGTTATCCCGAGTTAAATTCTTTCGATAAATTAAATTTGCTAAATTATTTTCTTGAGCGAGATAATGTAAATTTGTCTGCGACTGAAACTTATCCCGAGCGTGCGTTTTCCTTTTATAATTTGTCTATTATTTTTCGACGTTTCAATTAAATTTGTTATTATTTCCAAACGTAATTTTTGTGTTTCAAAATTATTCTCGTGGTCACCCCGCCCATCCCGCTGATTGCAAGCTGGTCAACTTTTGTCTCTCTCTCTTTGCCGTCGAGTCGCTTTGCGACTGGCGCCCAACATTTTAATTTTCGATCTTTGATTTCGTGTAAAAATCGACGGAAAGGAAAGAGTGGCTTTTGTGGCATTTTCAGGGCACTTGAAAAATTCGTCACACACTATTGGCTTCTTTTTATCGCGGTGGGATCGCTGCTGGAGATCACTGGCTACGCGCTTCCCCCACTTACTCACGCTCGGATCTTATTGGCTAGGCGTGGCTTGAGTCTGAGCACTACGCTCGCCGAACGTCACGTACGCCACTTGTTGCATCATCTTTTTCCCCCACTTACGTCCCAGAGTCCCGAGACGCGCTCGCTAGCGGGCTCGCTACCCCCACTTTCACTCGCGGGCCAGCGATTAGTTCGGCCGCCGTCCGCTCGGCGCTAGCTCAGTCGAGCGTCAGCGACCGAGCCGACCACATCGCCTCACGAGCCAGGCGGTGCCGTTACATTAATTGTACTCACAATTCAGTGCAAGTGAAACATGTGTGTAAATAAAAAACAAACGTAAAAAGAACAAGAAAATATTGCAATTTTCAAACGAAGATTCGCTTCGTGTAATTTTCTCGAGTAAAAAATGTTGTGGATCGCTCGACACAAGTACGACCGACGACGACCCGTCAATAATAAATCTCGTATGAATTACAAGATAAAAGTAAAAGAAAACTCCGTAACACACAGCGGCAGATGCGAAATTGGCAAGAAGCACTTGCTAGCCTTTTCGGGCTCTATTTCACCATGACAATATCCATCGGCCCTCGGTCATCGAGGGAATACCATGGTTGAGAGCCTCGCAGCGAGAAATTTGTGCTCTCTGCTTTGATCCTACCGGATCTTGGTTCCTTGTCGCCAGCATCAACGGATCGCTCCAGCTATCGTTCCTGATCTGGCTGTCGTCGTCTCTTTGTATCGCTTCGCATAATGAGTGCATCGAGGCAACAATGCGGCATTTCATATTGGAGCAACGCACAACCAACTATGTTTATCCGCTCAACAACGTCAAATCTCTCGTCTCGCAACCTTGTTCGGCATCAAAATCAAAATCATCTAGCGAGTCCATCGACGATGACCGCAAAATATTATACCACGGCTTCAAGGACTCAAATTGCTCTCGGTAAGTCATAATCGCACCAATAATTTCAAACGCCAAGTATTTTTACGATTTAAAAGATTATTTTCTAAGGTGTAATGAGGAAAAAAAATGTGCTTTTTCCAGATAGCGGAAGTAACAGTGGAACCGATGAGACCAATGCGCCAGACTTTTACACCGGTTATAAAAGTAAAAGGAAACTCCGGAGAACACAGCGGCAGATGCGAAATTGGCAAGAAGCACTTGCTAGTCTTTTCGGGCTCTATTTAACCATGACAATATTCATCGGCCCCCGGTCATCGAGGGAATACCATGGTTGAGAGCATCGCAGCGAGAAATTTGTGCTCTCTGCTTTGATCCTTCCGGATCTTGGTGCCTTATCGCCAGCATCAACGGATCGCTTCAGCTATCGTTCCTGATCTGGCTGTCGTCGTCTCTTCGCATCGCTTCGCATAATGAGTCCATCGAGGCAACAATGCGGCATTTCATATTGAAGCAACGCACAACCAACTATGTTTATCCGCTCAACAACGTCAAATCTCTCGTCTCGCAACCTTGTTCGGCATCAAAATCAAAATCATCTAGCGAGTCCATCGACGATGACCGCAAAATATTATACCACGGCTTCAAGGACTCAAATTGCTCTTGGTAAGTCATAATCGCACCAATAATCTCAAACGCCAAGTATTTTTACGATTAAAAAGATTATTTTCTGAGGTGTAATGAGGAAAAAAATGTGCTTTTTCCAGATAGCGGAAGGAACAGTGGAACCGATGAGACCACTACGCCAGACTTTTACACCGGTTACAGCGAAGCGACGCATCAGATTACGGTGAGAATAGAAAAACATTCTAAATCTAAGATTTTTTTCGTTTCTCAATGCATTCCAAAGTTTCACCCTTGAATTTTCTTTTATCCTCAGATTCATGGAATTGATGTGTCGGTAGTTTCCTTTCGCATGTACAAAATGCCTGGTCCTTGCCGAGACATATTGCTGACTCAACGTTTATTTGTTGTCAATTTTACGGAACTCACACTTCCAGCATCTGCAGAAGAGCTCAACAGCATGCACAAAGCTTTCTTGTAAGTTTCTCATGTTTTCTTTTTCGTAATTGCAATTGCTGCAGAAGTTATTCAATTATTCAAAGAGAATTCGTTTGTTTTATTTATTCCAGATTGTTTTTGTCGATGAATTATTTTATACGACGAATTGTAGGCCGTTGACATGGCAGGACAAAGCTGCGTCTGGAGAGTTTGAACATCATCTGGCAACCGAGAGAGGCCTTCTTTTTTTCTTTGAAAAAACCTGTACAGTTGGTCAACTCCAATAATTCTGGTTTCACGTCCTTGCAGAGTAAATGTAAGCGGCCGAATCAAATAGTTTATCGCTTATATTTATAAAAATAGTTGATAATCATTTAAAAATAGTTTATTTTATGATAATCACAAAATATTTCTCCGATTTTCGCAGCATTTCAGTGGGACAACGAACGTAAATTTCAAGCGAAGATTGTTGACTGCTGGTTACGCTCACGTAGCCTCGATTCGGAACGGAAACGTTTATACCTGGGGAAACGCGATGTACGGTTGCTTAGGTAAGTCCAGCGAGTGTTTGGCGATTAAATTGTTCGGCCAATGTTTGTCGATTAAAAAATGAATAATGTTTTATTGATCAGGTATCGGACCATCGATCTCGAGGTACGGCCCACTCCAAGCGATTTGTCTGTTCCGTAACATGGAAATGGAAGTTTCGAGTGTTTCCTGCGGTCGATCTTACACTCTGACTGTAACCAAGAACGGAGTCTACGTCTGGGGATCGAGTCACTTTTAATGAAAGAACAAACTCGGAAAAAAACTTCGTGTTATTCTTTTTAATCATTTGCTTCACATTTTTTGATGAGAAAAATTTCAAATTTATAATGCGACAGTCTTTTTTGTCCTTAAAAAACTGAATTTACTAGAAAAATTGTCACGATCGCATTAATTATCGAAATAATGAGTGAAAATCTACTTTTTAATCATTTGATTCACATTTTTTGATGAGAAAAATTTCAAATTTATAATGCGACAGTCTTTTTTGTTCTTAAAAAATTGAATTTACTAGAAAAGTTGTCACGATCGCATTAATTATCGAAATAATGAGTTCCAACGATTCAAACTTCAGTATCATTAAAAAAAAAACGTATTTGGAGTTACCTTCGTTGGAATGCAACGAAAACTGATTATTTTTTATTTTTTTTTATAGCAGAATGCAACATTTTCAAACAGAATTCGTCAAAGATAATGGGATGTCACAACCGACGTTCAATTTTCTTTTCTTTATTCTAATATCTAAACGCCCTAACTCCATTTAGCCGTTCGAACCGCTCCGTGTATCAGAGAAGCGTGGTGACCCTTGCCCCTATAACGCTGGCACGCGCTCACACGGATTACTCAAACTCCCAAGCGACCCTAACACATGTTACTCCGACCGTTTAATAACTAAAGCCGATACGCCTAAAACACACGCCGACTTACGAAATCTCATGCTTTCCTAAAGCGCGGAAGAATCCTTCTTTCCGATTGGCCCTTAACTCGAGGCAAACAATTTTAATGTCCTTTTAGCCGTCAAAGGACCCATTATCCCTACTATTTTCCACTGATTTTCACACTATAAAAACCGCGTTTAGCCAGTACGCATCGCAGTTTGTTCGCACTTAGCGTCGCGTCTATACGGTTAGCCGTAGTTCAAATTGTCAACTTTACTTTATAACGGACCCCTGTCCGATCTTTTACTTTATTTTTTATCGAATCTCTGTTCAGACTTTAATTCATTGTTACCAACGAAACCTACGAGTATTTTAACTCCTCGTCATCAGCAAGTATAACAAGTAAGACTCAACTAGACGACACCTCTCCGGTAAAGTAATAATCTCCATTGTATCAAGTTGTATCACACAAATTATATTTTACTAACTCTTTACGTTCATTAAAGAAGTGCATAAAGAACCTTCAATCTTTATATTCACGAACTAAACCTATTCCCTCTCCCAGTCGCAACTCAAGATCAAAGGCAAGACTTCTCGAGGTCTATCGGCGTGTGCCCACCATACTCTTAAGAGTATATCTATATTCACGCACAGCGTATATACATTCTGAAGGGAAAAGCCTATGGAACATAGTGTTTACCGCTCGACACTCAAACATCCAACTTTTCCCCCACGTCGTTCGGACGTGACAGGGACAGTATGTTTTCCCATCGAAAAACTGAATTTACTTGAAAAATTGTTACGATCGCATTAATTATTAATTATATCAAAATAATGAATAGAAAAATCAGTTTTTCGTTGTTATTTCTACGATTTAAACTTTATTATCGTAAAATAAGTTTTTCGCTTTTTAAAAACATTATAAATGTATGAAATAATTTATTTTTTTTTCTTGTACAATGAATATTTTTATAATATTGTATCTTGTTTGTAATGTTTCGAAATGTTTGTTATTTGTAAAGTTTGTAAAATAGAAAAAATGAAAATTTTTTTAATAATAGAAGAAAGAATTAAAATTTTTCCTCTTTCTCTTTGGCATTCTCCGTTTCTCGGCTTCTTTCTTCTCGTCCTCGTTGTTTCCATGAATCACTGCGGCATCTGACGCTGCTGAAATCGGCTCGGACACGTATCGTCGGATTTTCTTCGCGTTATGCACTTTCCAACTGGCGCAATTTCCTCCATGTTACTTTTCTGCAGCATACTTTTTGGCACGAAAAGAAGGAGTGAAGAAACAATGTTTTTATCATCAAATATGAAATTGCGATGTGCGATTTGATGAAAAAATAGTTTAAGTTCCCGCCGGGCCTGCCGTTGTTTCGGGCTCTGCTGAAACCGATGGTTCCCATTGGCTGTCGAGTAAGAATTCCGACCGAATCCACGTGGTAGCACTGACGTTGAGAAAGAAAGGAAGCGCCACCGCGAGACAAAGACGTACGTCGTTTGTTTTGAAAATGTGTCCTCATGCTTGATGAAAGTCAAACAGCGCCTTTATGGATATTGCTTTTTAGAGTCAGTTCGTGTTATACTCTGCTACACGAGAAACGTTGCGGTAGCGAAGCCTCGGTAATAATTCATTCCGCCTAATATTATGGAAACGATTAATTATTGTATTCTGTTTGGGTTAATTGTGTTAATGTTTCAATAATGTGCATAGTGATCTTCCGATAATTGGAGTGACGAACGAGTGAATTCGAGTAATATTATTTTATACGAGTTCGTGTACAGCAGCAGAAAAGAATCGTGTGTCGTATTTCGGTAAGTAATTGATAAAAAATTAAAAATACTACGAATGTAGTGATTTATCTTCGCTTATCGATTGATTCCATCCTCATTTTTCATTAATCTGTAAAGTAGTTTATAAATCTGTAATTTTACAAAGTTCACTCCAAACGGTTGAACAATTTCGAGTTATAATCTTTCATTCCTCAACACTTATTTTCAACGAATCCACTGTGTTGACTTTTTCGTCGTTGCAATGCTGCGATACGTAATAACAACAAATTTCGCAAAGTATCACAAAACATTGCTTAAAAATTAGTCGTCAAATTCGAATTTGCAATAAATATCGACGAAAATGTGACGTGAGCGGATTCAGCGTTTTTGTCGGTAAATTTCAAGTTCTCCTTCCAACAAATTGACGTAGTTGATCAAAAAATAGCTACATTTATCGTCATCGTCGTAACAAATGTTGCGAACGACGGTTTCATACGTTTCATAAGTACGATTTGACAAATTAGTAAACCGTTGCATTTTCTTGATGATTGTTTCATCGAGTTATTTATTCTATCGATTTTGAACAATTTAAGTGGGAGTTTTAAAACGATTCTTATCAAACATCATGTTTTTTTTTCACTGGAAATCTTAGAAACTCTGATTATTCGTCTCAAAAGATTAACAGACCAACAATTGTTGGAGTAAAATATTTAAAAATTTTAAGAAATAAAAAATGAGAATTCGGCTGAAATGTTTATCTCTTTTCAAGTATTTTTTAATTGAAGCTATTCTTTATTGTTGAAATTATCGTTCTCGTTGAGACGATTAAAAAACTTCCATAAAAAAATTATTACTTTTTTTTTTTTTTAAATCGTTACCATTTTTCGATGTTTATGCTAATGATTTAAATAAAAAAATTGACTAATTTCCGGCAAACGGAATGAAAAAAATTGTTTTGCCGTCGAAAATTTTAAAAACTCATGCAGAGACATAAATATTCATTTTTTATTTTTCGTATCATTTCCTCGAACGTTGTGCGTCTGTGCGCGTCTGCGCAAATGTGTGGATTACATTTTTTTTTAACTCTTTGTGCGTGTGCGTGGGTGCACGTGTAAGTGTCTTTCGGATATTCCAATTTTTTTCTTGAACGCTCTGCGCGTCTGCGTGCGTGTGTGCGCGCAAGACACTCCTCCGCATGAAAAACTGTGGAATTATAAATCTTTCAATCTCTACATGTTTGAATATTCTTCTTCTATTTAAATTTGATCGAAATTGTAAAACTTTTGAGATTGTAAAAAACATAAATTCGAGTCTTTCTTTTGGCATGTTTCGATTTTCCTGCAAATGCGTGCAGTTTTAAATTTTTTAATCTCGAAAAAATAAAAATTTCGCAGATTTAAAGTTGATCGAAATTGTTCAGTTATTGAGATTGGAGGAAATAAATATTCCAGTTTCCCTTGGGCTGTTCTGGAATTCTTCTGAAAACTGGAATTCTTGTTTTCTCCAATCTCAAAGATTAGACATTCTCGATCAAATTAAAAAGAAGAATAATAAACAAAGTTCCACCAAAAATGAAAAAATATCATGCAGTTGAAAATTCAAAATTGCTTGTTTGTTCGCCAACATTGTTGCAATGCTGCACATAAAATTCAACTCAATGACTTTGTTATATAAATGTCCCCAACAACGAAATAATCGGCAGGACATTTACGGAATACTAACAACAACAAAAATATATTTACAGAATAAGCAACAATAAATAAATGCAAAATTGGACATGACCATATTTCTAACCAGTTTTAGCAGTTCAATTCAGAATTTAGAAACGATATCAATGAATCATTGCTCGTTTTTCAATTATGAATTTGTGTGCCAACAAAATATTAAACTCTTCCATACCCCCTGAACGTCCACAAGTTTTTCTTTTTCTTTTTTTTTAGATTTTCCGGTTACCGGTGGGCTACGACAAAAGTTTTTCGCTGCTCTTCCTCAACCTTGACCATTTTCTTCCGTTTTTTTTTTATCGTTCATTTTATTTCGTATCATTTCATTTATATTTTACGTTTTCAATAAAAGTGTCGTTTTTTCTTAACATTGACACTTTTGATTATTGTGACGCGTTATCGCGCAATAATCGTCGCTTTGAGCGCGAGCCATTCCGTCGCTTTGAGCGCGGGCCATTTCGTCGCTTTGAGCGCGGCCTATTTCGTCGCTTCGAGCGCGAGTAATTTCGTCGCTTTGAGCGCGAGTCATTTCGTCGCTTTGAGCGCGAGCCAGGCACTTTATTGACGTTTTTAAATGAATATATTGTCGTTATTTTTACGCACTTGAAGTGCTCATTGCGCTTTTTAGCGCCTGTTGATTATTTTGTCAACGCAGACCGAGACATAAGCTGGTCTAATCAATCACTCGCGATGATTGAAACGTTGAACGATTTTTATGAACGTCAAAAACATTGCATAGCCGAAGGCGATTGGTTAAACGATGATCATATCGACAAATTCGCACAACTCTTGGCAAAATCGTCCAACTTATGCTTTGAAATGCAGCCGCAGTTTCGCTTGTATTTGCCGAACGAGATAGTGCCTCTTGCGCCCAGCAAAAAGCATATCCAGATATTGTTTAGCTGCAGTGAGTTAGTAAGGTCAGATAGTAAAGCACCTCAAGGTGGACATTGGGTTTGTAGTTACTACGACGCAAAAAAAATTTACATTTACAATTCAAGTGGAGCTAGCACGCTCCATAGAGATCATAAAATTTATCTGGAAAAATTATTTCCATTTTATGACTTTAACAAGAAAAATTCAGTTGTATTCCCGACTGTTGATAAACAACCGAACAACAATGACTGTGGTCTTTATGCAATAGCATTTGCCGTATCGTTGTTGTATGGCTTGAAGCCAGAAAATGTAAGATATTACCAGCCAGGTATGCATCCACATTTGCTCATAATTTTTGAGTCACAAAAAATCGAACATTTTCCGGTCGATAAAACTAATACAACTTTTGTACCATGTTTAGAGATTGTACAAAAAAAAACGAAAAGAGAATTGGAAAAAACAATCCTGGAGATTGAAGCAGAAAAAGTTACATGTAGACCCGGCTCAGACAAACGATGGTTTAAGAGCGAAAACAAATGTTTTTAATGAGAAAGGCATTGACAAACCTGTTGTCAAATCGCAACCTACCATCAAAGTATGTGCAAAAAAACGAGAAGCTTCTTCACCTAAACAGGCATGTGTGAAAAAAAAAATTTGTCAGAGTTTACCACAAAATGATGATAAACTGTTGCGTACTCAACGACCGTCCAATTCTCAGGTGTCACTACGAAATTGTCTCAAGTCGTGTACGAGTACACAACTTGAAATTGAACAAGTGTTACGTACACCAAAAGCTACTGTTTCTCAGATTACAGGGCGACATGAGAATGACGATGCAATGGTTATTGATACCGATACAGTATTGGGTACGGAACAAGCTGCTGTTCCTCCGAGTAGCAGAGTACTTGAAATCGATCAAGTATTGCAGTCGCAAAAAGCTGGTGTTTCTCGCAATTCAGTAGAAAAGAACGATAACGTGATAGGTACAGAACAAGCGGTTGTTTTTATTGAACAAGTGTTGCCTACACCAAAAGCTACTGTTCCTCATATTACAGGGCGACATGAAAATGACGATGCAATGGTTATTGACCACGTACAAAATCATACCGACATGGTATTGGGTACGGAATAAGCTGCTGTTCCTCCGAGTAGTAGAGTACTCGAAATCGATCAAGTATTGCAGACGGAAAAAGCTGGTGTTTCTCGAAGTTCACTAGAAATAAAGGATGATAACGCAATAGGTACAGAACACGCGGTTGTTTTTATTGAACAAGTGTTGAGTACACCAAACGCTACTGTTCCTCAGATTACAGGGCGACATGAGAATGACGATGCAATGGTTATCGATCACGTACAAAATCATACCGATATGGTATTGCGTACGGAACAAGCTGCTGTTCCTCCGAGTAGCAGAGTACTTGAAATCGATCAAGTATTGCAGACGCAAAAAGCTGGTGTTTTTCGCAGTTCAGTAGAAAAGAACGATAACGTAATAGGTACAGAACAAGCGGTTGCTTTGCAAAGTAGAGAACTTGAAATTGAACGAGTGTGGCGTAAACCAAAAACTCCTGTTCCTCAGATTACAGGGCGATATGAGAATGAGAATGTGATAGTTATTGATGACGAGACGATAACACCTCCAGGTAATAATGAAGAATCTTTCGATAGTCGTCAAACTCGTTTAATTGCTGATGGTTCACTGCTCAATGATGACCACATTGAAGAATTTGGCAATTTATTGAAAATGGCGTCCAACTCGGCATTTGAGCAAAGACCCCCGTGGCTACTTTACTTTCCTGATCGAATAGAGGCTGTCGAGCCGAATAAAAAACATATTCAGATTTTATTCAGCTGTGCTGTATTAATTTTGAAGAACAACGAAACTCACGCAGGACATTGGGTTTGTAGCTATTTTGATACGCAGAAAATATTCATTTATGACTCCATGGGGTCCAAAATGATGCATAGATATCACAAAGTGTATTTACAGCATTTATTTCGTAACTATGATTTTGACAGAACCGGCTCTGTATTGTTTCCGAAAGTCGATTTGCAACCGAATGGTCGCGATTGCGGATTATTTGCAATGGCGTTCGCTACATCGATATTCTACGGAATCAAACCAGAAACCGTTAGATATGATTGTGCAAAAATGCGCGAACATTTGCTGAAAATCCGAGAGTCAAGGACAATAGAACATTTTCCATATTTGGCAATTGAAAGTAACGCCGTTCGGGAAGTTCAATGCATAGTAGATGAACAAAAAGTAATTGACAACAACGATGTGGGCAGCGATAAATTTTCCAGTTTTGATTGTGAAAATTTGACGCAACTCATAAAATCTTGGTCCTTAGAAAATGAAAAGAAGCACATTGAGGTCCGATCGAATGATGGTTGCACGGATATATTGTGTGACAGAATACCGATCGACAAATTAAACTCCGACAGGTTGGAATCTTTGGTAGAAAATGCTCCTGTGATAGGTTTCAAAAAACCGACAGTCTTAAAAATGAAAATACCAGCAGTGTCAAAGAAACCGAATCATAGAAATCATTCAACCGTTAATCATAAAGTGAATAAAATCACGAGCGTTGGTCGAATTGTAAAAGATCATAAAATTATCGAGCATAATGTTAAAATGCGAGCGAAAGCTACAATTGTTAATAAATATTGCAAATACATTCGAAAGACGGCTTGGATTGAAACTAAATTTACGAAGGAAAGGTATATTCAAAACATTGCCGGAACGCTGAACCTTCGGTTACCTGAAGATTGTCGACTTGAAGCCGAGCGAATAGTGAGATGGTGCTTTGTTACCAGGCAAAAATACGTTATTGCACTAAATAAAACTTTTAAATCCCTTAAAGAAAAAGCTATAGTGTGCCTTACGCGCGTCGCGAATATACCCGTTTCGAATAGTAATGAATACGTTCAGATGTTGTGCGGTCAAACACTGCACACTGCTTCGTCGGACGCATATTTCGCGGAAACTGCTTATCATGCTTTTGCCTTAGGTCGATCAGAGCCTATTGTAATGAACTCTGAAGGCAAGGCTATGAACGTGTTACCGCTGATCAAGGGGGAGAAAAAAAATCAAAAATCGTGGAAGTGTGGTAGTTTGTGTAAAATAAAAGATTATGGTACTCAAATGATAAGTCATTTGAAAGGTTTCTTCAACAAACTAACTACATGTAAACTATTCAAAATTTTTGGGTTCATTGAACGGACTCAGAAATGTTCTAATCGAACAACTGATAACAAACTCGGCCACTCGCATGGTTGTTACATTGATCCAAAGAGTTGTTCCTCACAATTTTTGTCACTACAAGTATTATCACCACATTTCCCAATGATACGGTGTATCAAAAGATTGACATATCAACTGATGAACTTGTATACGAAACTTTGCGATCTAGATTCTCAATTGAATAATAGCAATGCTGAAACGCTTCGAGAAATTGCAGACCAAGCTCAACAGAAAGCACAAGGGTTAAAATCGAAAGCTTCAGAAATCAATCTCGATGGAACTGAGATAAGATCATAGTATAAAGCAGCATTCAAAGCTTTGGCCAAACGGACTCTAGATTTACCACGGTTTGCGTGTATATCGTGTGAAAAACTTTGCGTCAAAAAAAATCTTTTACCCATTAAAGTGTCTAAAGTATCGAGATATGGTAACACTTGGAATGAGCTAAAACAATTTCTCTGTAAATATGCAAAAATTCCGGAAGAAAGCTACATTTGCCGTTATTGTGATGCCAAATTGAAGGAAGATAAGATGCCTCCCACGTGTGTTCTTAATGATCTTTACAATCCTAAGGCACCACCAATAATATCGGAACTCAATACGTTTGAGAAAATATTAATTCAAAGAGCTAAAGCTTTTCAAGTTGTTCAGAGATTGGGTACAGTCATGAACAAAAAATTGCCGCAGAAGCATATGATTCCAAAAGCTTCAGGTAATAATTTCGTACTACCTTTGCCATTGGAGGAGACACTGAAAAAGATTTGTCTTCCCACCGATCCGATTAATATCAATCACGAGTTGTATATTTTAGTTCGTGGTATTCCGACAAAATCTAAAGTGGTGTGGGAACGATTGGTGGATAAAAACAAAGTATTCAAAGCTTTAAAATGGCTAAAATCAAATAATCCTCTTTATGAAAAAATTAAGTTGCCTACGTGTCCTGACAATTTACTCCCCAATGACATTCCTGATGTCGAATTTAAGGAAGCTCTCACCCAAACCGGAAATAATGAACCAAAATTGAACACGGCCATAGATGGAGTTGGAAAAAAAATGGCTCTTTTGACTCAGAAGTCACAATCCGATCGTTTTTATCAGCCATATACGATCCTTCCAATTCACGAAAAAAGAATTAATGCCACTGCAACAGATCTTTATCAAATGATTAAAGTCAACGACGTTCCTTTAGACAAGAATCTTCCCGATTTGGATTGCCAATGTTTTCCTCATTTACCTGCTTATGGCAAAAACGGGCAAAATCAAAAAAGATCTGTACGTCTTACGGATTTTGAGTATTGGAAAACTAGGTTCATGTCCGCACATAAAAAATATCGTTCCGATGTACAATATCTTTTTTATGCTTTGCACGATAACTACAAACGACAGTTGAACGCTGGAATCTATCACAAATTGAACATAACGAATCCAAAAGAAAAGTATACGGCAGCTAGTTATCTGGATCAATTGTCTAAAGACCAACTAGAGTCGAACTTGAATTCGATATTTTCTAGGTTACGTAATACGGAACAATTTTGGAAAATACCTCGAAGTAATTTGAAAGCCATGACTCGCGAATATGGTCCTGCGACGTGGTTTCTGACCATCAGTCCAAGCGAATGGTTATGGGATGATTTATTTGAATATCTTCGTGAGGTCAATGATATTTCGATTGATGATAAAATTCATCCGATGGAGTTGGTCGTGAAAGATCCAATATCGGTAGCACGATTCATGAATATCAAATTCAAAGGCATGCTAGATTTCATTTGTTCCTTGGCTAATCCTTTGGGTAAAGTTGAACATTACTTTTGGCGGCTCGAGTATCAAACAAGGGGTGCACCGCATTTCCACCTCTTGCTTTGGGTGAAGGACGCTCCGATAATTGGTAAGGCATCGCCTGAAGAAATCACTGCCTTCATAATGAAATACGTTACCTGTAGGATGCCTGACAAAAATGTTTCGCCCGAGTTATATAGACGGGTCAATGCTCATCAGAAGCACGTTCACAATAAATACTGCTTGCGTAGTAAAAAAACCAAGACTGGATTTACTCGACGGTGCAAATTTGGTCATCCACGTCCTTTAACGAAAACTTTTCAGCTCAGAGACGTCGCCATGTCCATCGTTGGTAGGAAAAAGTTGAAAACGCGTAGTCGTTTATACGATTTGCCACGGGATGTAGCTGAAGCTAATATAAATGATTACAACCCAGCGATACTTTGTGCTTGGGAAGGAAATATGGACATTCAGTTCATCGGTGAACAATCTACCGTACTTACGGCTTATGTTACAAAATATGTTTCAAAAGCGGAAAAAAGTAACTTCCAGACACCCTTTGATATAATCAATTCCTCAAAATCTCTAGTCAGTTGTCTCTGGAATTGGGCAATGCGTTTGTTGAATCACCGTGAATGCGGTGCAGTTGAAGCAGCGGATAGTGTTCTCGGACATTCCTTATGGGGGACTGATCCGAAGACTACCATCAAGTGGTTAGACGTCAATATGATTAGAAGTCGTAGATTGAAAAATCGTAAAGAAATTGAAACATTAGATCCGAATCGACAGATTTGTTTTATCCGTCCGTTGTCGATTCATACTATCCAAATCGGCCCACAGAATTAGAATCTGTTAATCTTTTTGATTTCAGTAGATGGTACGATATAACGAAAGTAAAACCTAAAAAAAATCCGGAGGTTTACAAAATCGGTCCATCGACGTTTTTGAAAAAACGTTCGCGAGCGTGTCTCGTAAACCATTACATCTATAATGTGAAAACCGAACCAGAGCGTTATTATTATACATTGCTATTACTCTTCAAAGCATGGCGAAATATTGATGATCTCAAAAACAATAAAGATACTTGGGGTGAGGCATTTTCGTCATTGCAGACAGAACTTGCCGATGCTCTGCGATATCACGATAAAATAGATGAAATTCAACAAGCTATACAGTATGTGAATGAAGACGTTGAGAAATTACTGATGAAAGATAGTCCTGAAAATGCAGATGAATGTCTTGGTAATGACGACGGTGTATTAGAATACGTACCGATTGGAGTAGAAGAGGCTGTGAAAGATGTTTAAGATATTGCAGATATGATCGATGTTGAGAACGTGACGCAGATGGTCGATGCATTGAATGCCGATCAAAAGCGTGTCTTCGATAAAGTCATATCTGCTATAACTTTGGATCAAGAGCCACTCCGACTTTACGTAAGCGGACCGGGAGGAACCGGAAAAAGTCATCTTTTAAGCGCTATTAGAGCACGGCTCAAGAAGAATTTTGGAAAAGATACTGCAGTAGCTGCTCCAACAGGAATAGCTGCATTCAATGTCAATGGTTTGACAATACATCGATTGCTTCAATTACCCGTTGAACATGGTCGCACTGCAAAGTATAAAGAGCTTTCCGATGGAGTACTCAAGTTGTTACGAGCTGAACTCAAAAATGTTACTTTGATAGTAATTGACGAAGTATCCATGATTTCCAATGTGACCTTGATGTATATTAATTTGCAGTTAGCGGAAATATTCAATACCCAAGACTCTGAAAATGGTTGGTTTGGTCAGAAACATGTACTCCTCTTTGGAGATTTGTGGCAGCTTCCACCTGTACATGAAGATCCAGCTTTCGTTATGTTATCAAGTGATAAAACGGAAAAATATATCGGAGGGATAGGATCATTTCATTTGTGGTTCGAGTTATTTTCCTATGACGAATTGACAATAAACATGCGTCAAAAAGACGATAATACGTATAGGGATTTGTTGTCTAGAATTCGTATAGGCACAATTATCGATTCGGATACCAAGATCTTGGAGTCACGAAAATTGCAGTTCAAGGAAGAAACAGTTGATGGTCGTTTATACGAGTTATGCGATTACATGTCTAATTTACCTCCAGATACTGTTTGTTTACTTCCGACCTGTAATCAATGCGATGCATTGAATTCAGCCATGTTAACGCCACTCGCTTCAGAAGAGATACGGCTCGTGGCAAGGGACACTGTAGATTGCCCGAATTATATTAAGAAAAAAGTAACGAAAGCTTTATGTAACGATGATGAAGGTACCTCCAGAACAGCTGCATTAGCTAAAAACATTATCGTGAAAATCGGAGCAACGATAATGATTCGACGAAATATTGATGTAACTTTGGGTCTCGTGAATGGTACAATTTGCAAAATTGTTTCGTTCGGGCGAGATGTTAAAAGTGGTGATATTGAAACTATCCGAGTTTTGTTGCCAACAGGGTTGGAATACGCATTGGAACGTTGTAGCGTTAAATTCGAAATTATGGATCGAGCATTCGTTGTTAGGAAGCAATTTCCCATATGTCTGAGTTACGGCATGACCATTCATAAAAGTCAGGGTCTCAGTTTAAAAAATGCTATAGTAGAAGCCGGAAATTCTATCTTCATCTGTGGGCGAATTTATGTTGCTCTATCGCGCATCACTACTTTGCAAGGTTTGCATCTCATCAATTATGATCCAGCCTCCGTGAAAGCTAATACAAACGCAATTGTTGAATACAATCGTTTACGAAAATTGTATAGACCTGATCTTGTGGCTTATAGCGTTGCTAAACAGCGTCTTGCGAAGGTATGCGACAAAGTATGGGCAGTAGCAGCAAGAATTGCAGAATGTCAAGCGGAAACAGAGAAAAACATTGCGAATGATCCTATTCCAATTCACGTGAGAGGGCTTATCAATGATGATGATTTATCGTGTTATGCGAATTCAACCCTCCAATGCATCATACATTGAGTCCATCCGAGAAACTATGTTGCAGGATTGTAGTGAAATCTTGAGTATTCAGTCTGTTTTCAAAGCATACATGAGTAATGATATGAACGTTGACGTTTTCGAAGTGAGAAAATTCGTTGGTGAGCCCTTCATCAACAAAGCCCAACAAGATCCAAGTGACTTTTTCATTTCTCTTTGCGATAAATTGCGTGCCCTAAGGAATGCTGTTGAACATCAAGTAACTTTAGTCACATCTTGCAATTCCTGCGGTTCCACAACAAGTAGTGTTCGTTCAAACACTATTATTTCGCTCATTGTGCCCAAATTACGAAAAGCGGCCTATAATCTCCAATATATGATTAACCATAGCATAGGGAAATGTTTACGATGTGACCGGCCCTGCATGGTTTGTCATGCACCAGATGTTTATGAAAAGTTTGATATATCCGCATTAGAAACGATTGTGGTTCTCAAATTGTTAATTTTTGAAATGAAGAACGGTAAAATAGAAAAGAAAAGGTGTAATATTAAAGAAATACCGACTACAACTGTACGGATTAATCGGGATAGTTATAGAGTTCTCAGTGCTATTTTCCACTATGGTGACGATATTCAGCATGGACATTTTACGAGTGTGTTGCGAAGTCAAGGCAAAAGTTGGATTGCCGTCGATGATTTGAAAGTAGAGAAGCGGAGTTGGCCACGTAATGGAAAAGACTTATACATTATGTGTTCTTACAACAAGTCTAAACCACTTATTTTCATGTTACCAGGTATAAATATCTCGATCTAATAACCTCTTATCGTATTGTAACGTTTTTACGATTTCAGAAAGTACTTATCCGCAGCTTTAGCGCGTTAAAGCAACTGTGCATCCAATGTTCCGTCATCGTATTGAATCGTCATTTTTAAACCTTAGACTTTTAATCATTAATCTCTTGTGATCTATTTGTTGTTGCTAAAATCGATAATTAACCCCCATTTCTCAGAATCCTCAAATTTAAGCGCCAATGATGAAGAATCTCTAGTTGTTCAGCTCACCGCTGAACACTCGAGATCCGAGGCACTCTTAAAAAAAATTTTTTGAAAACCCATTTAATTTGTTTTCTTGTCTCTTCTCTAGCCTCCCTAAAACTCCCATGTTCCCATAATGTCCTCACAATTGATAAATATCACCTTTCCCAAAAAGAAGGGAAATCCGAGGGAAAATACTTTTAAAAAGTAAAAAAAGAACGCCAAGTTTAAAAGATCGCAACCTCAGTTGAACCTTTGGAATTAAAAATCTTCTTGAAAATTGTTAAACTCTATTGAGACAAAAAAAAAGTGAAATCATTGCAACATAGCCAAGCATCCATGAATGAGTGGCTAAATTCTACGGGAAACGAAACATAAAAAAGGGCACGTTTGCGTACAAGGGCACGTGTACACGTACACGTACTTACCGGACGAATTCACTGCAAAGATCATACAAAAACTTGGCGTGCATGGTTTTCAAAAATAATTTCGGCGAAGGAACGCCTCATCCATGTTTACCCGTACTGCGGAAGCCACTAAGGGGGAACATTTTTTATATTCACCTCGGTGTCTAGCGTACCCACCTAGCCTCTCGGCTTTTTTTTTATGATACGGCACTCATGTTGCGAGGGGCGGAGATCGCCCTGTCAGCACGCCGCAGACTCGCGTGGCTGGCGTGAGCCAACCCGGTCGAACAGCTTCCAAATCCACGACTGATAGATCAACACAAAACATGGCCCTTTGGTGGGAGGGAAGCACTTTCTTACACCTCCTTACAGGGCTGACGACCCAGCTTTCGAGTTGAGAGTGCAACTTACATCATTCCACCACCTGGCCTCGCGAGTTCAACCCGATGGCCAGGAGTGGTGCAAGCACCACTAGGCTCCCGGCCCTCGCGATACCAATCAACGCCATTGGTCTAACGTTCGCGGTCCATCATGTTCCGCTAAGGCTTGGTCTGCTAATCCAGATCGGGCCCCTACACCCAGCTCGGGTTCGCGGGTTCACCAAGCCCGAAAGAGCCGGAGCAAGCCCCGACCCTCCCCTGCGATACCGTTCAATATCAACCCACGGAGGTTGGAAGTCGATGTGACTTGAACAACCCTCGTTCAACAGACAAGAGCAAAGGCTTTCGAGGCTGGGTTGGCTCATCACCGATCGCCGAGCTCACTTCTCCTCCCTCACCACGCGGGCGCGGCTGCGGTCTCTGTAAGATGTTACCACCCACATCTGGCACACAACACACGACCGTACGCCCGCTTTACGTCTGGGACCAGACGACTCACTCCCTCTTCCTCATCCGCTATATGTTGGATAAATGGTGTCCTGACATTCATTCACAGAAAAACAGGTTACTTTTTATCCAATTTCTCTAGAAGACTGCATCCAGCATAGACCAATAGTGATCGGTAAACGCTCTTCAAATAGCAGTCTCCGGGAGGGGAGGGGGGCAGACGGGATTCATTAAGGAACAAAGAGACAAAATGGCACATTTAACGCCGAACGCGGTGTTTTCAGGACGTTTCGTAGCCACGGTCTTACATACAGGTCTGGAAACTCCCATCGCGCGGCTGATGCGCTTATTGAAGCCACAACGCGTAGTTCATGAAATCGCCACTACAGTCGCTGCGATCTAAGCTCCGAATGCTCCGAACAAGGGGTTAACCTACAAACAAATGCCCCAAATGTTTTTAAATTGCATATCATTGATGTTTAAAAATAGATAACTGAATATGTTGTAAAAAGCTAAGTTCGTAACAGACCACCACCAAAACTTTGACAGTTTTGAGGTTATGTTCTTGTTCGCAATCGGAGAATAGATCGCAGCGACAGGTAGTGACGGCATTGCGAACTAGTCCGGACTTCATTAAGCGGTCTTCTACCCCTACGCCTTGATTTTGTGCCGAGTTTCCGGACCTGTATGTAAGACCGTGGTCGTAGCCAAGCGCACGAGGCGGTGACGAGGGCTGAAAAGACCGCGTTCGGCGTTGACTGTCCTTCCTTGGTCCATAGGATACTTCGCAACAGGAGGTTCGGCGGGCGATATTCAATTGGGGGAGAGTTCGCGACATTCAACTACACAATACTGTCGTTTTTCACGTATAGTTTTCCTTTAATAGTCTTTAATACAAACTGACATGTGCTATATAAAAAACAAAATTCTTCTATCATAGACGGAAACGAGATGATCATTAATCTGGTTGGCACGTTCGTTCATCTTTTATCTTCCCGAAATTATTTTTGAAAACCATGCACGCCAAGTTTTTGTATGATCTTTGCAGTGAATTCGTCCGGTAAGTACGTGTACGTGTACACGTGCCCTTGTACGCAAACGTGCCGTTTTTTATGTTTCGTTTCCCGTAGAATTTAGCCACTCATTCATGGATGCTTGGCTATGTTGCAATGATTTCACTTTTTTTTTGTCTCAATAGAGTTTAACAATTTTCAAGAAGATTTTTAATTCCAAAGGTTCAACTGAGGTTGCGATCTTTTAAACTTGGCGTTCTTTTTTTACTTTTTAAAAGTATTTTCCTTTTCTGAACCATGCGAAATAATTGAAATATTATCGGGCGGAAATTTAAAAATCCTTTATAAAGGAAAATCGCGCATTGTACATGCAAACAAATTAAGAGGCACTCGTCTTCCACTCGATCCATAATACGGGTATCATCTCGTTTTTCAGGCGAAGATGTTCTTCATTTTCCTCATCTTTGCCCTTTTCCGGGAGTCTGCATCTTTATTGGCATACGATTGCGCTGGACCACACCTCAATATTACCACAATCTCACTAAATAACGTCGGAGAATGCATCGCACCAGAGGATATACCCCAGTCAAAAGAAACTTACATCCAACTGCTTCAACTTTCCGACTTTTCTCGAACCGAAGTTTTCCAATGCCGAATCGAAATCGATCGAATCATTTATTATTGCGGGATGACTTCTCACGTTTCCATCGTCCATAATGGTCGCCAAAACTATCTACACGAATTAGACGAAAGAGGATGCAAAAATCTCCAGGAAACCGGAATACTTACCTTGAGTCCCTCCAGTGTCATCGTAGGAGTTCGGAAAAACAGTACGACAAGCCGAGCAGTGGCCTTGGGAGGTTCGATCGCAAGCAACGGAGCATGCAAGGGTACTCAATACAGCGACGCATTCGGTAGTTGGGACGGAGTCGTCATTCAAGCATCAGTAAAAATTCTCATCACGAATTACCTAGCAGACGTCAATCTAATTAACAACAAAGTCATGTTGCAATCTGGGACTCATTGTCCTTTATCTGACGGAACTTGTCTCGACGTAGAAGGGAACTCCGCTTTTTGGACTACCGAACCTACTGATTCTTGTCAGTTTAATCGTTACGACGTCTTATTTGAGGGAATTGCAACCAAATATCAAAACCCCGATCCTTCAGTTCAAAATCCGGACGTATTCTCGTTGACAACTCATGAAACGACCTTCGCATTGGCAGCAAAATCTACGAAACAGCTGTGTGGATTCACCCTCGTTCGAACTGAACATCCGAAACTTATATCCTGGAAACGCAGAAGGGAAGGACCTTCGCAGAAAAGAAACAAATCACCGTAGACAACTTGGATATTTTTTCATACATGAACTCGAAATTTATTTATGTGGAAAAACCCATTCGCAAACAAATACAAAATTTATACAGAGATGTTGTCGTTCAAAGATGTAATTTAGAGAAACAAATTATCCAAAATGCACTCAATTCAGCCTCAATGTTCCCCGAAAAATTCGCAAAAACAATCATGAAATCACACGGATATATGGCAGTAGTTCTTGGAGAAGTTGCACACGTCATCAAGTGCGTTCCCGTCGAATGTAGCATCCGTCGTACTCAGGAATGTTACAATGAACTACCAGTAACATATAGAAACGAATCCAGATTCTTATCCCCAATTTGAAAAATTTTACTAAAAACTGGAACCCAAATAGAATGTGATCCACTTCTCCCGGCACTATATAACATCGATAATCATTGGTACCGCTTCAGTCCACAAGGAATCCTCGTAGCCGCTCCTCAGGAACTTCATCCCATCTCGCAGCCAACCTGGAATTACAATCCAATCGGTAATCTCGCTTCATCTGGAATCTATACAATGGAAGAAATTGATCAACTTCGTGACCGAATCATGTTTCCTGCCGAGAAAGCTGCTTTACTTAACTCAATTGCTCGTGGATCAGCCGGATATTCCGTTGCCAGTGGGTCCATCTCAATCCAGAATCTCCTCAATAGCAAGGAAATCGAACAAATCGCGGAAAATTCCATCAAGAAAATGTGGCACGGATTCGAAAGATTTGGAATCATCAGCGCTGGATTCTTCGCCATCGCGTTCATCTTTTCCCTAATAAAAGCAATAATCGACATTTTTATCCAAGGATATACCCTGCACTCACTTTATGGCTGGAGCTTCATGCTTATAGGAGCTTTATGGAATTCGATTACTCACCTATTAATTACTCGCCACTTCAAGAAAACTCCCGAGGAACTAGAAGAACCAAATCTCTACGAGGTCATGACACAACAACCCAAGCCATCTCCATCGAAAAGAAAACTCTGGCGTCGATCCAGTCCTTTTAAGTCGTCTCGACGCCGGTTCTCAGCCTTCGTAAACTTCGGCTTCAAACTTATCGGGGGAGGTGTTACGTCCTGGCATCTTCTCCTCGTGTCTGACTCGTTGAATAAATCTGAAACATAAAAATTTGAATTTTGTAAAAATCATTCCAATCAACTTCTGAATTTTATCCTTTGAAATTAATAATAGTAATAATTACAACCGAAATTCGTTAATCGGGTCACGGAAAACGTGGGTAAATAAAAGAAACTAATTTTGAATTAATACGTATCATGTCATTTTTAGGTCACCCTGTATGTGGGGAAACCTGCAGAACAGCTGATCAGCTGTTGAGCGGACGCGCGCCTTGACCTACCGCACGTGCAGTGCTCGCGCGCCGGAACGAATGTCCGAGTCCCGAATAGGGTCAAATTTCATTATTTTTTCGGAATTCCAAACAAATTATTTTTATTGCATATTCTTGTTGCTCATGTCAAGGGCTTCATTTTAAGTGGTCATACGTCCATGTTCGGATAATTTTTAATTTAACAATATTTTTGTCAACTTTGAATATTTAATTCATTCGCAATTTACAAAGCTGCAACCTTTTCGACAACACATTCCTAATTCTTAATAAAAACCCGTTCGTTTGAATAGTTATTTAATTATTATTGGACCATCTTTATAAAATAAAACTTAAACAATTTTTCCAATTTCATTAACTTACAATTTTGCAAATTTGATAATTCCTTTTACATATCTCGGTCCCTTATGAAAAACCCTTTCATTTGAACCCTAACTTGACAAGTTTAATCCATTTATTAGCCGAATAATCAACCCGCGGAAAACCGCGAAAAACCGCGGTTTGTAATAAAACACCTCCGATTTAGTCTAAAACGTCCAATATTGCTACGGAGACGTTATAATACACATACAAAGGGTTTTTCACGTAAATTGTTGATAATATTAGTTAACAATGGGTAAATAAACGAGGTTTCTACATAAACGTATATATTGTCAAATAAGATTTATTCAGACGTCGAAATATAGCATGTACATTGCGGGGAATCGAAACGCTTCAAAATAATAATGATTGTTGATTGAATTAAATATTACACATTTATAGTTCATATATTTTTTATAATATACGCCAATGAGAACCATTTTCGTTAACACACAGAAAGTATATAAGATTACGCGTCGACACGTGGCTCTTCAAATTTCACCAAAGAGACGCACTTCGTTCAAGTGCCAAATAACGCCGAGTCATATCCGGCGAAGGAGTCTGTTATTTCTCAGGGAGTCATAAATTTCGCTACAAATAAACTTTCCTTCCTGCTTCGTTCGCTGGGAAAAGTAACCCGAAACTTCTAACCGTCGTTGTCGCGACGGTACAGTCTGTCGTGAATATTAGCCGCTGATTCAATCAATCTATAAAATTAATTATTCAAAATCTTCTCCAAATCATTAATAAATAAAACTTAACTTACTTTATGGATATAAACGAAGGGAATTACAATCCTCGCGCTTACCAGAGTCCGTACCTGCAAAAACTCATAAAAATAAACAGAAAATACAACAAACATTAGAAATAATTGAATAAAATGTAACTTACCACAAAAAGATGTGCGTCGATCCACCCTAGCCTGTAAAAGAAAAATATAGATATATATGTTACGGGTAAAGCTGAATATTGGTTAAAGCTAGGAGTAGCTGGCTGAACCTAGTTCTATCCAAAATAGCTTGGTAAAGTTGGGAAAAATGATGAATTTTGGGCTTCAGCCGGCCAATACTAGCATTCGCCAAACACCGCTGGATAACATTGACATTTGTCGATTACAAATTATAAATAGTGACTCATACTTTCCAGCGGTAAATATTATGCTTCCTTTTGTGTACTTTTTTTTCTCTATGACTCATACTTTCCAGCGGTTCATATTATTGTGTCTTCCGTGTATACTTTTCTTTCTCTACTTATCGAATACCCAAATTATAATCTCATTCGTCAGTCTTGTGAATATCCTTGCGGAAGTCAGTAGTCAAGTGGAGAAAGTGATAACGTGCAAAAATGTCCGAAAATCAGATGGAAATTTTCAAAAGAAAGTTTTACGACAATTTTGGTGAATTATTAAAGCAAAAAGAATCAAACTGTTTTTATATGAACGAAGACCAGTATAAGACTTACTTACAACAAGTTAAAAGTGCGAAAGAAGCGAAAAGTTTGACAACGTTACAGCGCCGACGGATGCTGCGATTTGACGTATTTACCATTGGAGGAGTATAAAAACTGATTGTTCCTTTGAAAGACGGTAAGTTTTTGAAAAAAGAAAAAAAATTGAACCCAGTGAAAATGTTTTACATTTCATCATAACATATCGAACATATTGATTGTAGGTGAAACAAACATAAAATATTATGTTACGAACGAAGAAATGTTTGATGTCCTGTATGAAGCTCACATTTCTGTAGGACATGGTGGAAAACATCGAATGATCTCTGAGCTCAGCAAAAAATATAAAAACTGCACACAGGAAATTATATTGCTGTTCCTCAAATTATGTGTTTCATGTCAAAAGAAACAGAAATCGACTAAGAAAGGCCTAGTCGTTAAACCCATGGTTTTTTCTGAGATGAACAGCAGATGTCAAGTTGATCTGATAGATATGCAATCGAGTGCAGATGGGCCATACAAATTTATTATTGTATATCAAGATCACTTGACTAAGATGGTCCAATTACGACCGTTGACGTCTAAAAGAGCTGCAGAGGTGGCCAGACATTTGATCGATATTTTTTGTATTTTTGGAGCACCAAATATTTTACAATCCGATAATGGCCGTGAATTCGTGAATCACATCGTGGAAGAACTACGAACTATATGGCCCGGATTGCAAATTGTTCATGGAAAGCCTAGGCATAGCCAATCGCAAGGAAGCGTTGAAAGAGCGAATCAGGACATACAAAACATGCTTATGACTTGGATGGTAACTGAAAACTGTAACCAATGGTCAGAGGGACTACGTTTTGTTCAATTTATGAAAAACAGGTAATTATGAATGTAATATGAGAATAATTTGTTCAATTCACTACAAAATAATATTCAATTTGTCGAATTTTCTTAGAGCATATCACAGCGGTATACAACGATCTCCGTTCCAAGCAATGTTTGGTTGCGATGCGAAATAAGGATTAAGCACAACATCATTGCCGAAAGAAGCTTATTTACACATCCGTACCGAAGAGGAATTACACGAGATAATAAAGCACAACAATATTGCGACGGAGCAAGAACTTGCTGAAGAAAAAGATTGTGACGAAACTGACGGAGTAGGTACGCAGTCGAAAAGAGTGTGTGAAAAATGTAATAGCTTGGAACTCGAATCTAGACACGAAAATGGACTGTGTAATATTTGTAAAAAGGAGGCTGATATTATTCAAAATAGAGTAGACGCCAAAGAATGTTTGATATCGTAAGCTAAAAAAATGAAACTCCGGTCAAATTCACAATTTCCGATCTGCAAAGTTGGGGACACTGTCAGAGTACCGATACCTGACGTCGATAGAGGTCGAGGAGACTGCAGAAATATTTTGATGGTGATTCTTGATGTAGATGATGAAGGATTTTTCAAATTAGGCAATTCTGACGGTACGATAGACACAAAATTCACTAGGAATCAATTTACACCATGCAACGCTGAACTAGTCGATTTATCAGAGGTATCAGGAGAAATAAAAAGTTTGCGACAACTTGCAAACATTCAGTCACACGCAGGAGGTCAAGGGTATACGAGATGTAACTGCAAACAAGGCTGTAACACAAAGAGATGCAAGTGTAAAGTGGCAGGGATTCTTTGCAATTCTAAATGTCACCACAGTTTGTCCTGTGTCAACAAATAAAAATATTGATTTATGTATTCGCCTATTTTCAAAATACATTGTTCCTGACAAAAATATATTATTTGCAACGAACCGAATTTTGCTTACTTATAGTTTATTATTACTACAAACCCAGCTTTATCCAGAGAGATTTGGATAATGCTAAGTTTAGACGGATGAACCCCGAAATTAATCATATTTAATGTTTCAAATCAACTTTATCCAAAAACGTTGGATACACCTAGCTTTATCCGGCTAAACTAAGCATTATCCAGAATTCGGGCTTTACCCGTAACATATATATATATATATATTAGGGTGCTTTTTTTTTTGGCGACATTTTTTTTTCACTCCCATTTTTATAGGGAATACCTTAAAGAAAATTCCCTGAAAATTTGAGCCCTTAATATTAATTTTAAGTACTCGCCCAAGGCGTCCAATGATTTCCTCTTTAAAATACACGTAAAGTTCGATTTTTCTTCTTAAAAGTTCTACAGATCAGAGGCATTTGAAGGTACGATCTTGGTCGACGAACCGATTTATTCATAATTGAATGCTCTACAAAAGTGTCCATTGTGACGTAATTGTAACTCGAACTGGCGAGGTCGTACGGGTCACTAAACTCAATTTTTTCATGAAATTCTCGTTTTTTCATCTCTATCTCGTAAATGACGAGAGCTACAGGAAAAATAGGAATGACAAACTTGAAGGAAATTCAATTTCCTACAAAAAAGTATGCGAGCACTAAATCGCTAACATTGATATTTCTTGAGATATTGGGCTTTTAAGTTGAGGTAGTATGGAATTTTCGTGGATTATTGAGCTAAATTGTATAAGTTGTTAATTTATGATTCTTTATTGTCATTCAAATCATCAAATATTTATTTGTTAAGTTTCAAATGATTGAAAAGTTGAATAACTGAACGTTTTGAAACTGGAATTCGAGAAAAAAACACATTATCAAAGTGCCCAAAATTGTTTTTTTTACTTTTCACGAATTTTTCGATTGATTTTCCCCTGATTATTCTAATTTACTTACCAGTAATTGAATACCTATACATTTCTAGTTACAAATATGTTGTAAATTTACAAAAATTTTGTAAAATTTGTAAATTTCTAGTTGAAAATTTTGTAAATTTACAACATATTTTCAACTAGAAATTCATAGGTATTCAATTACTGGTAAGTAAATTAGAAGAATCGGGAGAAAATCAATTGAAAAATTCGTGAAAAGTGAAAAAAATAATTTTAAGCACTTTGAAAATGTGTTTTTTTTCTCACATTTCAGTTTCAAAACGTTCAATTATTCAACTTTCCAATCATTTGCAACTTAACGAATAAATATTTGATGATTTAAATGACAATAAAGAATAATAAATCAACAACTTATACAGTTTAGCTCAATAATCCACGAAAATTCCATACTACCTCAACTTAAAAGCCCAATATCTCAAGAAATATCAATGTTAGCGATTTAGTGCTTGCATACTTTTTTGTAGGAAATTGAATTTCCTCCAAGTTTGTCATCCTTATTTTTTCTGTAGCTTTTGTCATTTACGAGATAGAGGTAAAAAAAACGAGAATTTTATGAAAAAATTGGGTTTAGTGACCCGTACGACCTCGCCAGTTCGAGTTACAATCACGTCACAATGGACACTTTTGTAGAGCATTCAATTATGAATAAATCGGTTCGTCGACCAAGATCGTACCTTTAAATGCCTCTGATCTGTAGAACTTTTAAGAAGAAAAATCGAACTTTACGTGTATTTTAAAGGGGAAATCATTGGACGCCTTGGGCGAGTACTTAAAATTAATATTAAGGGCTCAAATTTTCAGGGAATTTTCTTTAAGGTATTCCCCACAAAAACAGTGAAAAAAAAATGTCGCCAAAAAAAAAGCACCCTAATATTGTAACGGAACGACCCATATCGGCAACGAGAGTCCTCGTTTCCCACACGCGAGCGGTGAGGTAAGCGGCACCATTCGGCTAAGCCTAAGACACTCCTCATTACGCGAGTCCTCGTTACACCTCCTTATGACGTCACAGCGGCTAGACAAGAGTGAGACGGCCCAACGACACGCCCCAATTGTCACGCCTGTCATAAGTTGATGAAATACTTCCTCGTACGTCTTCGACTCCGGATACCCACGTCGATTCCACTACCTTCACCAAAAACGATAATTACAACAACAATCGCACCCGGAGGGTGAGAATCCGAGAAGTTGTCCTCTTGAACTCGGTGGTCATCCCACCCAACCAATTTCCCACCGGTCACCACACCAAGTACTGTGGAAGGGAAGCTTCTCCTCTCGTCCCGTTTTTCTATGTAAACGCGTGTAACGAGAGCTCGAGATCATTATTCGACAACAAATTTCCGAACATTCACACGTCGTGAGTAACATATTCGATCAATGGACTTATAAATTTGACAAGTCGAACTCCACCGTTCGTCCTGAGTTCGTGGCTAGGAACTAATCCTGGGCAAGGTACCTGCATTGCGCTGGTCTTCCGACCTCAGGATTAGCGAGTTTTTTTCTGGTGATCTTAGGTAGGTTTGTCCGCGATTAACTTCGATTAAACAAGTCTCGGGACTTGTCGCGCTGTACCGCCGCTAAAATCACCATCGATACACTCTATACTCCCGAACCATGACACGAGAGTCGACATAATTATTTGCTACGTCAGCTTCTCTGATGCATCGTACGTGTGCCCTCGGCAAGCACACGTCCAGCGAGAAAAATTCTTAAAATTACAAAATTCTCGCGCCTGCCATGAGATTCAAACCGATCCCTTGATATTCGGCTAGAATCGTTCTTTTTTTTTGTTTACGTCAGCTTCACTGGCGCTTTGTTCGCATGCTCTCGGCACGCACGCGATCAGCTGTAAGAAAAGCATCAGCTCCCGCCGCGAGAATCGTACAAGTCCCAAGAATTGCACGATTCGGCTTGTCCGCCAGCCTCTCTGGCGTTTCATGTCGCGAGACTTAAAACATTCTAAATTTTCTTCCGTTTGTTTTACCCTTAAAATCATTAACTCAAATATATCCGTTCGCTACATATCTCGCTTGGCCCTGCTCTCGCCCGCCACGAGCATTCTATTTAAATCAAATAAAACTACTCCGATTCGCCTTCAGCGTGTGTGCGTGAGGAATACCGTCGCGCTCGAGTAGAGCTCCGTCCCCCTCGTGCGCTCCTGTTACTCCGAAACTCCTCACCGCCTTAACGAACGTTTAATTCGCCACTAAAAAAATTCTTTTCATTCCCAATAACGCTTTTTCTAACACCGCACAGGGCTTTACCCGCTTTCACCATAAATTTGCTCTGATCAACCTAATTTAACTTTTGTTTTTATCATTTCAGCAGCGATCTCTTTTCCATTCGTAGAATGCCGATGATTAAGGGTCGAACTTTTCATTTTTGACAACGCACACACGTCACCCTGAGGCATCGCAAAACTCTCCACGGAGTTTTGCGCTACGAAGAGAGAGAGTTGCTGTATCAGTCAATTTTAATTATTTAACTTCCCCAATTCTTTGATAATTCTCCCAGAGGGATCAACCTCGAGCCCAAACCCGTTTCCCAGCGAAGGAGACGGAAATCGTCTCATCGCAAAAAGTAAAACGTTTCAATATATTGTAACGGTACGAAATAGGCTCAAAGACGCCTCGCGTTACGCGTCGGTTCGAGCTTCGATAAAAAGGAGCAGGTAATGAAGAAAAACAAGAATTTTTAGTAGAAAAAATCAAATAATGAAAGATTTATTTAATTAAGAATGATTTTCGTTGTAATAGTACAAAAAAGATCGTTTAGATCTTCGAGAAAACAAATTTTATGATTAACTGCGGTTATTTTCTCAAAATAACGATGAAAATAGAAAATTTAACGTTTTTATAATTAACGTGTCCAAATTATTTTATTTAACAGCAAAAATAACGATTTTGAGTGACTCGATATAATTTTAATAATTTTTGTTTAATTTGGACAATTTTTGTGAAGGATTTTGACAATATAAAAGTCCAAGTGACTTTTATGATAATTTATTAATTTTATTTTCAAACTGCGTTGAATTTCTCTACTTCCCTTTAGGTTATGATGAATTTGAGGGTTTAGGAAACAAAACACGGTTGCGGGAGTCGAACGGAGCCGAACTACTCCGTGGCCAATGCTTTGTAGGTTAGGATGTTCACGGGTTGCGGGAGTCGAACGAAACCGAACTACTCCGTGGCCGACGCGCAGGAAAAAATGAGGTTAAGTTTGGAAGTACACCGGCTGCAGGAGTTGAACGTAACCGAACCACTCCGTCGTCGTATGCACGTAGGAATTTTAGGTTAGGAAAAGTACACCGGCTGCGGGAGTTGAACGTAACCGAACCACTCCGTCGTCGTATGCACGAAGGAAATTTAGGTTAGATTATGAGTGTACACCGGCTGCGGGAGTCGAACGTAACCGAACTACTCCGTCGTCGAATGTACAGGAAAATTTGAGGTTAGGTTTTGGGAAGTAGAGAAACTCTTTGCCTGATACTCAGACAATACGCTGAGGTCTCGGAATCTCGAGAGAGAATGAGCCCTGAGTGCTGGACGGCACCGGCTTTTATACAGTCGAAATCCTTTGTTCTCGGATTTCGCAGAATTCTAAAAATAACTTACAATATTATTGGCTTTGATTCTGAGTTTCTTGGAATTCTAAAAATAACTCTTAACACTATTGGCTTCTTTTTATCACGGTGGGATCGCTGCTAGAGATCACTGGCTACGCGCTTCCCCCACTTACTCACGCTCGGATTTTATTGGCTAGGCGTGGCTTGAGTCTGAGCACTACGCTCGCCGAACGTCACGTACGCCACTTGTTGCATCATCTTTTTCCCCCACTTACGTCCCAGAGTCCCGAGACGCGCTCGCTAGCGGGCTCGCTACCCCCACTTTCACTCGCGGGCCAGCGATTAGTTCCGCCGCCGTCCGCTCGGCGCTAGCTCAGTCGAGCGTCAGCCGCCGAGCCGACCACATCGCCTCACGAGCCAGGCGGTGCCGTTACAATATATATGATAATTCAATGTTAAATTAATGGTTAATCAACTTGTAATTAATTAACCATCCATAAAATATAAAATATACAATTATATTTTGTTCTACCTCATTAGTCAATAGTAAGATTGTAAAATTAATGATTAATTAAGTTTATTAATTAGTCAATAATTCTTTATTTAAGAAAAAGGGGAAATTGTAATAGTATATAAGAATCATCAATGTATTGCGCGTAGTCAGCGAGGAACTTCCCCTATACCAAGGAACAACGTGTCAGCGACACACACACACATCCCTCCAGCGCGTCGTAGTGGGGCCTTCTATAAGAGTGGGGGACCGCATAAGGGACGCTAGTTCTCGATCCTCTCCACGGACAGCCAGTCGAACTCCGACCGAGAGCGAGTACGGATATTCCCGCAGCGCGTCCGAAAATCGACAATATTCCATCTTCGTGTAAAAATTGTAATTCATCAATTTTTAATCTGTTCTATTATTTTGAAGTTACAAGTCCTAACATCTTCTAAATTGTCAATCAATTCAATTTCTTCAATCAATGTTACAAAGGTAACTTATCGTATATCGTTCATCGAATTTATAATTATAAAAAGTGTCTAAAAAGGTGAATAGTGTTTTTCTTATTATTCATCTTTAAAAAGAAAGTGAATAATCGTGTATCGTAGGCCCAAAATCATTCGCGATCATTGTTCGTTTTTGGAATAAATATTCCAAAGTTATATTGTTAATAAATTAACAAAATAATAACGTCCATCGAATTTATCTCCGACTCATTCGGGCTCAAATTCAAATTTCTCGCGAGTTTAAATTTCCCATCTCTCAATCTCGCATGAATTCAATCAAATTCCATCAAATCAATTAATTAATCAATTAATTAATTTTTAATTTACTTCAGAGTACAGTTAATACGTGTTGCTCGAGAAAACATCCATTCCAGTTACATTCCTTGGAAAATTCCAAACTTTCGTGTTTTCCTTCGTGCATCTCTGACCCTCCCTATACCTGAACCCTTTTTTATGACCCTGGACTTTCCCAAAAATTTCCCCGACTTTTTCTGACCGTGCTATTTTTTGGCACGTCCGCCACATCCCGATCCGTTTCACCTTTCTTGACCGTGCTGTTTTTCAAGCACTTCGATTTTTCCATATTCCCCAACATTTTTTACCCCTTTTCCAAACTTTCCTTCGTTCGTATTTGACCGTGCTGATTCGCAACCACGTTGATTCCGAGTTACCCGATCTTTCCTATTCCATCGACCGTGCTGATTCTTAAGCACGCCGATTCCACATCATCCAATCTTTCCTGCCCTATCGACCGTGCTGATTCGCAAGCACGTTGATTCCAGATTATCCGATCGTTCCTGCCTTATCGACCGTGCTGATTCTCAGGCACGCCGATTCCGAATTATCTGATCCTTCCTAATCCATCGATCGTGCTGATTCTCAAGCACGTCGATTCCGAGCACGTCAGTTCACCACCATTTTCCCTCCCCATCTTATCAACCGTGCTGTTTCTCGAGCACGTGGTTTTAGTTCCATTCGGTTAACATTGCATTTTCCATTTCAAATTTTTTCGTGCTGTTTAACTAGCACGAGAAATCCAGAAATCATTCTTGCCTTTCCTTCGCATTGATTCGCAGTGCTGTTCGTTCGAGCACGTTTATTCAATTTCCCCCTAGGAATTTCACAGTCGAGCAATATTAATTAACTAAACCGTTTCTCCCATCATGAAGAATCTTTACAATGCCCAGATGCAGAGCCGGTGTTAAATTCCAAATTCGCCGAGCCATCGCGCAGCAGTACCATAAACCGGGAGTTAAAAGAGGCAACAATAAGCCCATTTTGAAAACATTTACCGATAAATTCCTCTCTAACAATTTAACCGTCGGTAAAGCAGTTGAGGAAATCAAGAACAGTCTGCCGAAAGTTCAGATCATCTCGAACGTTCGTATTAAACAAATCATCTACATTGTGGATCCAAAAACCTCCTATCCTCTGGCTCGACTCGTTGGCACGACAGAAAACGTCCTTATCGAGGAACTCCAACGCGACGACACATCAAAAGCTTCAACTTTATCTCGACCGGCTTCACCCAACGATATTGAGATCGTCGAGCTCGATTAATACCCCTTCTTCATCGATTCACATATACAGTAAGTAGAATTCAAATAATTTCTCTCACCCGGTAACGATCTCACCGACATAGGTTCCGGTCCTAGAAGGGAAAATCTCACTTTTCTAAATACGGGATCTAAAATAAATCTACACGTCGTTCCCCCGTGTATCCCGAATAAATAAATGGATTTCTTGGACTACCGACCATCGGTTCTCTCTTGATAAAGCTTTTCATCACAAACTCGACTCCCAATAAAATTGAACTCTTCTTTATCGACTATCGGCCCTCTCTTCACTACAGACGGCCTAGTTATAATCTACCTTACCGACATCCATTGAAACAGAACTGTCCTACAGTCGGTCAAGTAATTTTCTCCTTTGCCGAGAGTAGATTTAAATCTTACTTACTAACGATCGATAAATCGGTAAATCAAGCAACAGCATCATCAACAGTAGATTCAATTCTTTATTCATTTTTTCGTCGAGTCATTTACAGTTTTTTTCCATTTTTCATTCTCGAGTCCATTCCAAACGGTCGCTGACCTAGAAACCAAACGTTTGTTTATTCGATTAATCATAATCCGGGCATTCAAACCCGCGACGTAACAATTCGTTACATTCCGATAGGAAACGGCCCTCATGCGACGTTTTTTCACGAGTTTCTGCGAAGAAAAATGTCGAATGGGACGAAAAATTTACGATATTCAAACGTTTCGTTTCATCGTTTCCGAAGTGATTTTACATGCAAACGACGTGGTTTTACGTCAAAATCAAAGAAATAAGACGCGTTTCACGATCCGAGCTATTTTAGACGGTTTTCGCGAAAAATTTTCACGGATTCTCAAGTTTACGACACGAAATACGTGTCGATTTCAGCGTATTCCGATGATTCGTTACATTTCGAGAAGAAATGGCCCTCATGCATCGATTTTTCACGAGTTCCTACGAAGGAAAATGTCAAATGGGTCGAAAAATTGACGATTGGCAAACGTTTCGATTCATAGTTTCCGAAGTGATTTTACATGCAAACGACGTAGTTTTACGTCAGAATCAAGGATATGAGACGCGTTCCATAATCCGAGCTCTTTTAGACGGTTTTCGCGAAAAATTTTCACGGATTTTCAAGTTTACGACACGAAAAACGTGTCGATTTCAGCGTATTCTGATGATTCGTTACATTTCGATAAGAAATGGCCCTCATGCATCGATTTTTCACGAGTTTCTACGAAGAAAAATGTCGAATGGGACGAAAAATCCACGATTGGCAAAGGTTTCGATTCATCGTTTCCGAAGTGATTTTACATGCAAACGACGTGGTCTACGTCAGAATCAAGGATATGAGACGCGTTTCATTATCCGAGCTCTTTTAGACGGTTTTCGCGAAAATTCTTGACGGATTTCTCATGTTTGCGTCACGAAATTCGTGTCGATTGCAGCCTTTCCTGATGATTCGTTACATTCCGATAGGAAACGGCCCTCATGCAACGATTTTTCACGAGTTTCTACGAAGAAAAATGTCGAATGGGACGAAAAATTGACGGTTGGCAACCGTTTCGTTTCATCGTTTCCGAAGTGATTTTTCATGCAAACGACGTGGTTTTACGTCAGAATCGAGGATGTGAGACGCGTTTCATTATCCGAGCTCTTTTGAACCGTTTTCAGGAAAATTTTTTACGGATTTCTCTTGTTTGCGACACGAAATACGTGTCGATTGCAGCGTTTCCTGATGATTCGTTACATTCCGATAGGAAACGGCCCTCATGCAACGATTTTTCACGAGTTTCTACGAAGAAAAATGTCGAATGGGACGAAAAATTGACGGTTGACAACCGTTTCATTTCATCGTTTCCGAAGTGATTTTTCATGCAAGCGACGTGGTTTTACATCAGAATCAAGGATGTGAGACGCGTTTCATTATCCGACTTCTTTTGAACCGTTTTCACGAAAAATTTTGACGGATTTCTCTTGTTTGCGACACGAAATACGTGTCGATTCCAGCGTATTCTGATGATTCGTTACAGTTCGAGAAGAAATGGCCCTCATGCGTCGATTTTTCACGAGTTTCTACGAAGAAAAGTGAGTGTGCTTAAGACCACACAACTGAAGTAAAACTTCTTTCGCTACACCAATATATAACACACCGATATATAAAAAGTGAATTTTCAAAATTAAAGTTTAAATGCTCATGAGTTTTCATTGAAAAATCAAGTTTTCAGATTTGTTTTTTTTTTCTTTTATTCATTATTTTCGGTTACAATTTCATTTTCAATTTCGGATGCATCGGTAATTTTTGTGATCGATTGGAGAACCGAGACAATAGGTTTATGGTAAGAAAAATAAGAGACATATATTTTTGAATGGATATTTGACAGATATCTAGCGAAAACTGCGTCGATCGTTGTTCCATGTTTTGTGGTAGGCTCATTCTGATCATTATTGATTTCCAATCTAATTTATCCCGGAGGAATTGTATTAAAAGTTGTCCATCTTTGGACGCGAAATCAACATTGAAATCTCCTGCTAAAATCAGTGGCAGCGTATAATAGTTTCCACCTAATTCTTCTGGGTCTACCCGACCGTACAGAAATCGAACTATAGAATCGCCTTCTATACTGAAATCGAATGATATTTACAACGGTATTATTCGGTGAAATGCAAACAACTACCATTATGATATGTCACCAATTGATGATTGAGCAACATCGATTTCTCTAATCCTTCTTAATAAAATATCCATGCTCGAAGTAAGTATAAACGTAATGAAAAAACGCCCAATCTCGAGTACGAGACACGCGGTGTAACTTGCCTTATCGATTCGAAATTTTCTTTTTATTACTTGGCGTCAAGACGCTACCGCGTCTGTAAATTAGAGATATCATTCGACTTGGCATAAATTCCCACTCCTGCTGATCTAAGATTTTTAAGGCAAAATTTTGCAATACAATCAAAATTTGGGACGTCAATATTGTTATCATCATTTGTCCGGGTTTCCAATAACAAAAAAATATTGCTTGAATTGATAACTGGATCATTTAAGTCAGACGCATGTTTTCTCAGACTTCGGAATTAAAAGTGACCATAGATGATTTCTTTCTTTCATTCACGAAATCAAGTTTCGTTCTTTCTATTTGTACAATGTGTGGTATTGTTCAACGACAATCGGCGAAATTCATATTGTAAAGTTATTATCGATATATCATTTCTTCAACAATGATAACGTCTATTGTCATTGTCTTTTGATACTATGTACAGTCCTTCGATATTGGTAACCCGTGACAAAAGAACATATTGTAACGGTAGAGAGTGGGTCTGTTGATATTCCTAAACAATTTCATCAAATGTTCCACCCTGAGATTCATGGATCCAACGCCACGTAGTAGGCAATAAGAGGAAGAGGGAAAGAAAATGTGCGAGTGCACCGCTCTCTCTTGCTCCTACTGAGCTCAAGACTCAATGCAAAAGCGAGGACGACGGTATACATCGAGTATACGGAACCTAACTCTCTCTCTTTCTATCTGTCCCTACGTACATCTCCCTCTCCCCTTTCGTTCGCCTCACCTGATCACACTTTTCGTAACGCTCCCGTCAGGTATACGGAACCTAACTCCCTCTCTTTCTATCCGTCTCTACGTACATTTCCCTCTCCTCTTTCGTTCGCCTCACCCGATCACACTTTTCGTAACGCTCCCGTAACGCTTTTTCCAGTTTACTCCCCGAGTCCAGCGCGCGTAAAGAAGTTTTACTTCAAAAATGTCGAATGGGACGGAAAATCCACGATTGGCAAACGTTTCGATTCATCATTTCCGAAGTGATTTTACATGCAAACGACGTGGTTTTACGTCAGAATCGAGGATATAAGAGGCGTTTCATTATCCGAGCTCTTTCAGACGGTTTTCGCGAAAATTCTTGACGGATTTCTCATGTTTGCGTCACGAAATACGTGTCGATTGTAGCGTTTCCTGATGATTCGTAACATTGCGATAGGAAACAGCCCTCATGCGATGAATTTTCACGAGTTTCTGCGAAGAAAAATGTCGAATGGTACGAAAAATTTACGATATTCAAACATTTCGTTTCATCGTTTCCAAAGTGATTTTACATGCAAACGACGTGGTTTTACGTCAAAATCAAAGACATGAGACGCGTTTCACGATTCGAGCTATTTTAGACGGTTTTTGCGAAAAATTTTCACGGATTCTCAAGTTTACGACACGAAATACGTGTCGATTTCAGCGTATTCCGATGATTCGTTACATTTCGATAAGAAATGGCCCTTATGCATCGATTTGTCGCGAGTTTCTGCGAAGAAAAATGTCGAATGGGACGAAAAATCCACGATTGGCAAACGTTTCGATTCATCGTTTCTGAAGTGATTTTACATGCAAGCGACGTGGTTTTACGTCAGCATCAAGGATATGAGACGCGTTTCATGATCCGAGCTCTTTTAGACGGTTTTCGCCAAAAATTTTCAAGGATTTTTGAGTTAACGACACGAAATACGTGTCGATTGCAGAGTTTCCTGATGATTCTGTTACGTCGCAGGGTTGAATGCCCGGATTATTATTGAAAGAATAAACAAATGTTTGATTTCTAGGTTGTCGACCGCTCGGAAATGGATTCACGAAATAAAACGATTTCAAATTGTATGATGAAAAAAAAATAAAGAAAAATTGAAATGTACTCTCGTTGATGAAGTTATTTTATTTATCGCCCAACCGACTGCTGGACCGTTTTATTTTAACGAGAATTGATGAAATAGTCGTAATGTGTCTAATTGCAAAAGAAAATAATTTAATAGTTGAAATTGAAGAGGAGGAATTTTCTGGATAACGAGAATTTACTGAAATGATTTTACTGAACGAGAAAATGAAACCGATAGTCGATAACGAAAGAAATCTATTTATTTACTCGCGATACACGGGGAAACGACGTGTAGATTTATTTTAGATCCCGCGTTTAGAAGGGTGAGATTTTCCCCCCTAGGACCGGAACCTATGTTGATGAGATTGTTCACTGGCACCAAATAAAATAAATGTTTTACTTACTATTAATTATAATTGATGAAACTGAATGATCAATCGAGCTCGATGATCTCGATGGCGTCTCGTGTAGAGGGTCGAGATAAAGTTGACGCTTCGGAAAGATCTTCACGCTGGAGTTCTTCGATAAGAACGCTGTTAGTTGTACCGACGAGACGAGCGAGAGGGAAAGATGTTTTGGGGTCCACAATGTAGATTGTCTCCTTGATTACGACGTTCGAGATAATTCGGACTTTTGGGATAGTGGACGCTCGCTCGACAATTACTTGGATAGCACCCGGTTTATCGGAGAGATAATTTTTGAGAAAAGTTTTTAGTATGGGCTTGTTGTTGCCTCTTTTCTGTGCTGGTTTGTTGAGTTGTTGCGCGATAGCTCGGCGGATTTGGAATTTAGCACCTGCGCGACGCCTAGGCATTGTACATGGCCTTCATGATGTGAAAAAAAATGATAAGAATTATTAATTAGAATTGCTCAATTTCGATTTTAATGAAGGATTTGGATAAACGTGCTCAAATAACAGCACGGTAAATCAATTTAAGGAAATGATAACGGGAAGATGGGTTTAATTTAACGTGCTTGAGAATCAGCACGGAGAAATTGTGGGAAAAAGGGAAATAGAGGATATATGGAAAGAGTAGACGTGCTTGAGAATCAGCACGGTCGACAAAACAGGGATGGATGAATGATTCGGAATCAACGTGCTTGAGAATCAGCACGGTCGATGAGGAAGGAAATATTATGTAATTTGGGATCGACGTGCTTGAGAATCAGCACGGACCATAAGGAAGGAAAAACTCGGTGGATGGGAATCAACGTGCTTGAGAATCAGCACGGTCGATATGGAGGAGAGAGGAATGAGTCCGGTCCGACGTGCTCGAGAATCAGCACGATCAAACACGAACGAAGTGGGAAAACGGAAAATGCGAAAATATTCGAAGTGCTTGAGAATCAGCACGCACGAAAAAGGGAGTTGGAAAAGAAAGGAGTCTGGCCAACGTGCTAGGGAAGCAGCACGGGCGGTCAAAAAGGATCGTAAAAAAAGTGAACGGGGGCAATTAGGGGCAATAAAAGGATTAAAATCCTCAGGTGGTTGGTAATGGAGAAGGGTAAAATCCGATGGAAGGAAAAATATCGGAGAAAAATATTGGTTGAGCAACTCGAATTAACAGAATTTAAAAAATGAAAATTAATTGTTTATTAAAATTCGATAAACTTGATTTATTATTTACGCGAGATTTAAACGCGTTAACTTGGACGAAATTCGGATTAAATTTCTTGAATGTTGAAATGGAAAGAAATCGATGTTAAGTTTCTTTAATTAAATGATTTTTAGGAAATTCGCAAGAATGAATAAAATTCACGGTAAAGACTTCTTGGAATTTAGGATAAACGACAAAATATCTTGAACCCGTTTAGTTCAGATAAAACGATATAAAATTTCTTTAATTAAATGATTTTTCAGAAATTCGCAAGAATGCCTCAAATGCACGGTAAAAAATTCTCCGAATTTATGACGAACTCTATTCATTTAAAAGAAATGGATCGCGATTAACTTCAAAATACGCGAAGAACGATTTAATTATGATTATTTTGAAATAAATGATTAAGACACTTTTTAATCACCTTTTGACACTTTTGTATTTTTACAAACTTATTAACTCGTAGAACGATACAATTAAATCAGAGTTAGACTTTTAACTCGAAAAAAAACAAAGACTTGAAATAAAATTGAAGATGGTAAATATCGATTTTCAGACGCGCTGCGGGAATATCCGTGCTCGCTCTCGGCCGGACTTCGACTGGCTGTCTGTGGAGAGGATCGAGAACTAGTGCCCCTCGTGCGGTCCCCCACTTTTATAGAAGGCCACACATGGATGCGCTGGAGAGAAGTATTCGTGTATCACTGACACGCCGTCCCGTTGTCCAGGGGAAGTTTCTGCTGACGCAACGCTTTCTTATGTACTATTTTCTTATATAATACAATTTCCCCTTTCCTGGTTTAAGAATTATTGATTAATTAATATAATTAACTAATCATTAATTGTACAATTGTTTCTTATTATTAATAAATGAAAAATAATAGAATATAACTATGAATTTTCTATTTTATCGATGATTAATTAATCGTTTATTAATTGTGACGGGTTCGACACAAGCGCAAGAGAAATTGTGGGGGAAAAATAAATAAACGCTGCGAAAAATGAATTAAAATAGTAAAAACAAGTTTCGGATTTATTTAGCAGATTTTATACATTGGAAAATTCGGGGCGCCAGCTGGTTCTGTCGGTCCAGCAACCGTTACAAAAAGGGCCAAAATTTAGCGAACGAAAACAATAATCAATGATTTTAATTAATGAAATTATTAGAACTGGCTCAGGGAGAATCACGATAATCTTTAACGCAGGGACAGAGGGTCCCTGAAACTCAGGCGTCTTACAATACCAGTGACAAAAAGGGGAACGCGAAGGAGCGAGCCACGCGATCGAACAAACCACGCGGACGCTCGAATCGGCTGCGACGACGCGGCCGATTGAGCAAAACAAAGCTTTGCTCGCCTCGCACGAAAACACACAAAAATACGCGAAAACGGGGTTAATTTAACGAAAAAGGGACACGAGGCGGGCGATCGACGATGGGAATGCACGAAAATATGTCGACGGGACTCGAAAACGCGAAATTATGACTCGAAAAATTATTGGGGAAAATGGCGAAACAAAAGGGGCAAAATGACTTCTCAAATAATTCACAGGGGACGGACTCGATGGCACAACACTCGTCGCGTCGACTGACCGACGAAACAATCTCTTTCTCGAACGAAAAGTTCGAGAAAGCACACGAAAACGAAAATTTGGGAGTTTGGGGAGAATCAAACGACAACGGGAAAATGGCGTCGCACGCCCGGCAAGAATCGAAGGACTTACTTGTTTTCTGGATTTTTGAGAGGAAAATCGAGAAATCCGGCGCCAAAGTGGTCCAAGAATGTCCGGAGAGTAATCCCTCGTAAAGCCGGGTCGTCGTAAAGATTTTTGATCGCAAATTGAACACGAGAAACTCGAAAATAGCACAAAAAAAACTCGACAGCGATGTTGCGCGTGTCGAGTCCGAAGCGGAAGAGAGAGAGCTCGAGTGTCACCTCCAGCCCCTCGGGACGCTCGCGAAGCTTCGCGAACGCTCCGATAGCCAATCAAAACGCGGCTTTAGAGCCGACCAATTATTGATCCGCTTATCGAGCGTCAGCCTCGCGAGATCGCACACAGGTGGCGCCTACGTCGGTCTCGCGACCGGGCGCTGGCGCCACGCTGCCTGCCTCGCGAGACCGAGGCTCGAGCAAGATGGCGGCGCCCACGGCTGTCAAAACAGCCGTGGCAGAGTCGCGGTCGTATTGTCGAAAACGCGCCTGGACGCCGCGGAAACCGTTGAGTTTCCTCCGACTCGACGGACAAGCCTTGTCGGAGGGACGATGGGTGACACGGTTTCCGCGACTCGACGCTTGTCGCGAAAAACGAGTGTGTGCGGGGCTAAAGTGAGTGGGGCTAAGGGGGGAACACGAAAATTGACACGCGGGGGAGGGAGGGAGAAATTCGTAAGTGGGTCAAGTGCGCGAGTTTTAGGGCGAATCAGCCGTTCGCTCGGTCGGTGGGTCGCTCGCTCGCGCTCGCGGGAATGTTCAGGGAAGTTCGTGGTGTTTTCTCCGAGTTCGTCGGCTCGTTCGGTCCTCCTCGATCCTGGGGGGGGGGGCTGAAATCAGATAAAAAAGAAAAGGCCGGTCCCAGACTGGGATCCGGTAGCTCTCGCCGCGGCTCGACAGCTGGCAACAAAAGTGACAACGTCACATAATTAATCATTGATTTCACATCGAATTATGTTATTAATATATGTTTTTCTCTTTTACAGGCTAAGATGGATCGACGCACTTCGTTTTTTTGGTAAGTTATATTTTTAATATTAATTATTTGTAGTTTTTATATTATTTCTATTTGTTGTTACAGGTTTTTTGCAGATACGAGCTTTGACACATGTGAGGATTGCGGTTTATTTCGTCGTTATTCATTTGGTGAGTTGTATTTTATTTATTAACATTTTATTTAAACTATTTCAGGTATTTATTAACATTGTTCGAGATTACTTTTAGTTTTATTCGATTCGGTGGTAAACTTCATATAAATAAAGAGTTTTTCATGACGATTGGATAATTTTATTTATATTTATGAAAATTTGTTAAGTCGTTGTATTTCGTTAAATATGGTCTCACTGGAATTCAAAAGAAAGATATAATAATAGTGAGTTTAACTATAACAAAAGAATGGATGTGACTGGATAAATAAACAATTTAGAAGCGTTTATAAATTATGAATTTTGCGAGTCTGTTAAATTAAAGATTAGTATTTCTTAGCGGACTGTACCGTCGTCGCGACAACGACGGGAAAGGTTTCGGGTGACTTTTCCCAGCTGACCGTGCATAAAGGATATTTCTTTGTTTCTAAGTTTATGATATTTGTGAGCAAAGCAGACTCCTTCGCCGGACATGAATCGGCGTTATTTTGCACTCGAGAGAAGTGCGTCTCTCCAGAGAAATTCGAGGACCACTTGTTGACGCGTGGTCCTGTTTATTTTCTATTTTTAACGGAAGAATGCTCATTGGCGTATATCATGAAAATATAAAATGTATCTGGAGTTACGTAATATTTATTTAATTATTATTTATTTATATTCTAAAAGCGTTTAAATTCCCCAACGATGTATATTTCATATGAATAAATGTTTTATAACAATAAACGTATGTATAAACTAGCCAAGGTACGCCCGCTTCGCCGGGCACACAATGGTATCGCACACAGATTGCCACATGACCTATGTGGTACTGTGTAAAGGTATGCGTTTTCATTTTTTCACATAGGATTTCGCACGCGACTTCGCTTGCGTTTCACAATATAAAATTTAACTTATTATTATTTTGATTTAACTCCCTACGAATCTGCCCTCAACATGCAAAACTTAAAAATATCAAATCTGATATAGAGCGAAAAAAACTGTGGACAGTAATTTTTCTCTTTTTTTATAGAAGGGAAATGCCAAGTTACGCACTACTGGCTCTAATTCTTTTATCAGGAACCCAGTCATCCCACTCATCCTGACACCCATCTTCATTCGCTTGAGCTATCATCGGTATTGATAAAATGACAACATTTAAACAATTTTGTCAAGTTTTGTCGAGCCAAACATCGAATCAAATCGACACTGCAGTTCGCAACGTTGGGGTCAATGAAAAATACCCTTACCCTTAATTTTTTGTTAAATTCAAAAAATAGTAACCCAATTTTCGTATCAATTTTGTGTTTGAATCCTGAAAAACGATCGTTTTATCGTCTTGATTGAATATTGAATTAAATTAAGGACTTTTGCTCGAAAAAAAACCCGAATTTCGTTGCAGTCCAACGAAGCATATTTCAACATCGTCAAATCAAAATGACACTGAAATTCGTAACGTTGAGGTCCAACGCAAAATACTTTTTCCGTTAATTTTTTGTTCAACGTGAATAGAAACGCCAATTTTCGTATCAATTTTGTGTTTGAATCCTGAAAAACGATAATTTTATCGTCTCGATTAAATATCGAATTAAATTCATGAGATTTGCTCAAGAAAAAAACGAATTTCGTTGCATTCGAACGAAGCATATTTCAACATCGTCAAATCTGCCCATGTGAAGTCCTATGTGAAGAAATGAAAACGCATCCCCTTACACAGTACAGTACCACATAGGTCATGTGAAAATCTGTGTTTGATACTATTGTGTGCCCGGCGAAGCGAGCATACCATGTTATGTATAGAATTACCATGGCACTGGTTGCTAAGGAAACGATCACCATGGCAACCGTTGCTATGGTAACCGTTGCTATGATAACCGTTGCCATGGCAACCGTTGCCATGGTAACCGTTGCCACGATAACCGTTGCCATGGTAACCGTTGCCATGGTAACCGTTGCCATGGTAAACGCTCAATTGCTCTAACGGATTTTTTTTTTAATTTGGAAAAAAATTTTTTTTTTTAGATATTTGTTCGTCCTCTATCTAAAAAAAAATTATCTAAAAAATCTAGATAATTATCTAAAAATGAATCTAAAAATTATTTAAAAAATCTAGATAATTATCTGAAATTATCTAAAAAATCTAGATAATTATCTAAAAATTATCTAAGAAATCTAGATAATTATCTGAAAATGTATCGAAAAATTATCCAAAAAATCTAGATAATTATCTAAAAATGTATCTAAAAATTGTTTAAAAAAAAAATTCGCGATAATTTTTTTTTGGATAGAGGACGAACAAAATCCGTCCTTAGTGAGCGTCTACGATGGGAGAGGAGTAACCGTGACAAATTTCACGATCCTAACTTCATTGGTTTAGGCTGTGCGTTGTCTGTCAGTCAGTCAGTCAGTATAGAAAAAAAAAAAATTTGATAATTTGTTTTGGATAGAGAACGAACGAAATCCGTTCTTAGTGAGCGTCTACGATGGGAGAGGAGTAACCATGACAAATTTCACGATCCTAACTTCATTGGATTTGGCTTTGCGTTGTCTGTCACTCAGTCAGTCAGTCACGCAACTCTTTTATATATATAGACTAGCGTTGGGTACGCCCGCTTCGCTGGGCACACAATGGTCTCCAATGACTGACTGATTGACAACGAACACCCTAAACCACTGAAGATAGGATCATGGTGCCAGCCAGTCCTTCCAGTCAGCCAGTCTTTTTTTCGTGTGTCAGTCAGTGAGTCAGTCACGCAACAGTCGGAAAAAAAGTTGCGAACATTTTTTTTTTGGATAAAGAACGAACGAAATCCTTTCTTAGTGAGCGTCTACGATGGGAGAGAAGTATCTGTGACAAATTTCATAACCGTGACGAATTTCACGATCCTTCCTTAAGTGGTTTAGAGTGTGCGTTGTCTGTCAATCAATCAGTCACTCACTTAGTCAGTCAGTCAGTCAATCACGCAATAGTTATATGTATAATGATGAAAAAAAAATGTTTGCAACAATTTTTTTTTTGGTAGAGTACGAACAAAATCTGTTCTTAGTGAGCGTCTGTGAGTATAGAGTATAAAAAATCTAGTGAGTATAGAAAAAAAATTGAAAAAAAAAAAATTTCGATAATTTTTTTTTTGGATAGAGAACGAACAAAATCCGTTCTTAGTGAGCGTCTACGATGCGAGAGGAGTAACCGTGACAAATTTCACGAATCTAACTTCATTGGTTTAGGCTGTGCGTTGTCTGTCAGTCAGTCAGTTAGTCAGTCAGGCGACTCTTTTATATATAAAGATATGGGAATATCTATTTATACCCTTATTATTAATGATTATTGTTGATAATTGAATTATAAAAGACTTTTGTAAGGATTTAAATGGAGGGCTCTTTCAAGGCGAATTGGATGAGCATGCTTGGGATGACGTGATTTTATAATTGTTAGTTAATGAATTTAGAAATGATTCTGTATTTATTTATTGCAAAAATAGTTCGGAACGGGTTGAGTGAATATTCGTTCCAAAAGGCTTCTCATAGAGAACCGGAATATGTAAAAAGAATTATAAAATATGCAAAATTATGAGTTAATGAAATTAGAAGAATTGTTTAAGTTTTGTTAATAAAAATGGTTCGGTAATAATGAAATAGGTATTCAAACGAAAGGGTTTTCATGAGGATTAAGAATGTGTTATTGTGAAGCTTATAATTTTGTAATTTTGCGAGTAAATAAGATATTTAAAGTTAACAAAAATATTGTTTAATTCAAAATTGTCCGAACATGGACGTATGACCACTTAAAATGAAGCCCTTGACATGAGCAACACGATTATGCAATAAAAATATTTTATCGAAAAATTCGGAAAAATAATGAAATTTGACCCTTTTCGGGACTTTGACATTTGTTGTGGCGCGCGAGCACTACACGTGCGGTAGGTCGAGGCGCGCGTACGCTCAACAGCTGATCAGCTGTTCGCTCGTCGTAGATGTATATAGGGTGGCCCAAAAGTTATATTACGGGGTGTGCTAAAAGTGATAATTCGTTATAGATTTATTCCTTTTTGTTAATTATGATAATTATATTGTGATTAAACAGATTTATTTCTAGTTTATTTTCCGAATAATTTTGTCGGTTAAAATTTAAATATTCGAATGGGACGATTTTAGTAAATTTTCTGTTTTTCTTTTTATGATTCAGAATTACGCAACAAGTCAGACACTCGGGAGATCCCAGGACGTAACAATTCGTTACATTCCGATAGGAAACGGCCCTCATGCGACGTTTTTTCACGAGTTTCTGCGAAGAAAAATCTCGAATGGGACGAAAAATTTACGATATTCAAACGTTTCGTTTCATCGTTTCCGAAGTGATTTTACATGCAAACGACGTAGTTTTACGTCAAAATCAAGGATATGAGACGCGTTTCACGATCCGAGCTATTTTAGACGGTTTTCGCGAAAAATTTCCACGGATTCTCAAGTTTACGACACGATATACGTGTCGATTTCAGCGTATTCCGATGATTCGTTACATTTCGAGAAGAAATGGCCCTCATGCATCGATTTTTCACGAGTTCCTACGAAGAAAAATGTCGAATGGGTCGGAAAATTGACGATTGGCAAACGTTTCGATTCATCGTTTCCGAAGTGATTTTTCATGCCAGCGACGTGGTTTTACATAAGAATCAAGGATGTGAGACGCGTTTCATTATCCGAGCTCTTTTGAACCGTTTTCACGAAAAATTTTGACGGATTTCTCTTGTTTGCGACACGAAATACGTGTCGATTTCAGCGTATTCTGATGATTCGTTACATTTCGAGAAGAAATGGCCCTCATGCATCGATTTTTCACGAGTTTCTACGAAGAAAAATGTCGAATGGGACGAAAAATCCACGATTGGCAAACGTTTCGATTCATCATTTCCGAAGTGATTTTACATGCAAACGACGTGGTCTACGTCAGAATCAAGGATATGAGACGCGTTTCATTATCCGAGCTCTTTTAGACGGTTTTCGCGAAAATTCTTGACGGATTTCTCATGTTTGCGTCACGGAATACGTGTCGATTGCAGCGTTTCCTGATGATTCGTTACATTCTGATAGGAAACGGCCCTCATGCGACGTTTTTTCACGAGTTTCTGCGAAGAAAAATGTCGAATGTGACGAAAAATTTACGATATTCAAACGTTTCGTTTCATCGTTTCCGAAGTAATTTTACATGCAAACGACGTGGTTTTACGTCAAAATCAAGGATATGAAACGCGTTCCACGATCCGAGCTATTTTAGACCGTTTTCGCGGAAAATTTTCACGGATTCTCAAGTTTACGACACGAAATACGTGTCGATTTCAGCGTATTCCGATGATTTGTTCCATTCCGAGAAGAAATGGCCCTCATGCATCCATTTTTCACAAGTTCCTCCGAAGAAAAATGTCGAATGGGTCGGAAAATTGACGATTGGCAAACGTTTCGATTCATCGTTTCCGAAGTGATTTTACATGCAAACGACTCCGAGCTCTTTTAGATGGTTTTCGCGAAAATTCTTGTCGGATTTCTCTTGTTTGCGACACGAAATACGTGTCGATTTTAGCGTTTTCTGATGATTCGTTACATTCTGATAGGAAACGGCCCTCATGCAACGATTTTTCACGAGTTTCTACGAAGAAAAATGTCGAATGGGACGAAAAATTGACGATTGGCAAACGTTTCGTTTCATCGTTTCCGAAGTGATTTTACATGCAAACGACGTTGTTTTACGTCAGAATCAAGGATATCAGACGTGTTTCATGATCTGAGCTCTTTTAGACGGTTTTCGCGAAAATTTTCCACGGATTTTCAAGTTTACGAAACGAAAAACGTGTCGATTTCAGCGTATTCTGATGATTCGTTACATTCCGATAGGAAACGGGCTTCATGCAACAATTTTTCACGAGTTTCTACGAAGAAAAATGTCGAATGGGACGAAAAATTGACGGTTGGCAACCGTTTCGTTTCATTGTTTCCGAAGTGATTTTTCATGCAAACGACGTGGTTTTACGTCAGAATCGAGGATAGGAGACGCGTTTCATTATCCGAGCTCTCTCGATCCGTTTTCACGAAAAATTTTGACGGATTTCTCTCGTTTGCGACACGAAATACGTGTCGATTTCAGCGTATTCCGATGATTCGTTAAATTTCGATAAGAAATGGCCCTCATGCATCGATTTTTCACGAGTTTCTACGAAGAAAAATGTCGAATGGGACGAAAAATCCACGATTGGCAAACGTTTCGTTTCATCGTTTCCTGAGTGATTTTACATCCAAACGACGTGGTTTTACGTCAGAATGAAGAATATGAGACGCGTTTCATGATCCGAGCTCTTTTGAACGTTTTTCGCGAAATTTTTTCACGGATTTTGAAGTTTACGACACGAAATACGTGTCGATTTCACCGTATTCTGATGATTCTGTTACGTCCTGGGATCTCCCGAGTGTCTGACTCGTTGCGAAATTCTGAAACATAAAAAGAAAAACAGAAAATTCACTAAAATCGTCTCATTCAAATAATTCAATTTTAATCGACAAAATTATTCGGAAAATAAACTAGAAATGAATCTGCTTAACCACAATATAATTATCATAATGAACAAAAAGAAATAAATCTATAACGAATTATCACTTTTAGGACACCCCGTAATATAACTTTTGGGCCACCCTATATACATCCACGACGAGCGAACAGCTGATCAGCTGTTGAGCGTACGCGCGTCTCGACCTACCGCACGTGTAGTGCTCGCGCGCCACAACAAATGTCAAAGTCCCGAAAAGGGTCAAATTTCATTATTTTTCCGAATTTTTCAATAAAATATTGTGACGGTCTGGCAATAATGAGAGATCTAGAGGTGGCCCTAGCGCAGTGGTTAGCGCTCCGGACTACGACTCCGTGGGTCCCGGGATCGAGTCCCACTCGGATCACCTTTTTATTCGCTCATTATTGCTGGACCGTGCCTCGTCACAAAATGGTGTCAGAAGTTTCCGAACCGACTACACGCTCACTCAAAAATCAACGGCCCATCGAGGCAGAATCTACGGCCCACAGAGGCACAAATCTACGGCCCACAGAGGCACAAATCTACGGCCCAACGCGGCAAAAATGAAACGCCCAACGCGGCAAAAATGAAACGCCCAGAGCGGCAGAATACTTCGAATCGCCCAGAGAGAGAAAATCTTCAGGAAAAATATGACGTTAGTCGACGAGGACGTCGAGCACTGTAAGAGGGGGAGTGTGACGGTCTGGCAATAATGAGAGATCTAGAGGTGGCCCTAGCGCAGTGGTTAGCGCTCCGGACTACGACTCCGTGGGTCCCGGGATCGAGTCCCACTCGGATCACCTTTTTATTCGCTCATTATTGCTGGACCGTGCCTCGTCACAATATTTTTATTGCATAATCGTGTTACTCATGTCAAGGGCTTCATTTTAAGTGGTCATACGTCCATGTTCGGACAATTTTTAATTAAACAATATTTTTGTTAACTTTAAATATTTTATTAACTCACAAATTACAAAATTGTAAGCTTCACAATAACACATTCTTTATCCTCATAAAAACCCTTTTCATTTGAATACCTATTTCATTATTATTAAACTATTCTTATAAACAAAACTTAAACAATTCTTCTAATTTCATTAACTCATAATTTTGCATATTTGAAAATTTTTTTTACATATTCCGGTTCTTTATGAAAAGCCTTTCGAAACGAATATTCACTCAACCCGTTCCGAACTATTTTGCAATAAATAAATACAGAATCATTTCTAAGTTCACCAACTAACGATTATGAAATCACAGCATCCCAAGTACGCCCATTCAATTCGCCTTAAAAGGGCCTTCTATTTAAATCCTTACAAAAGTCTTTTATATTTGAATTATCAACAATAATCATCAATAATAAGGGTATAAATAGATATTTCCATATTTACATATACATTTATTGTTATGAAACATTCATTCATATAAAATATACATCGTTGAGGAATTTAAACGCTTTTAGAATATAAATAAATAATAATTAAATAATTATTACGTAACTTCAGATACATTTTATATTTTCATGATATACGCCAATGGGCATTTTTTCGTTAAAAATAGAAAATAAACAGGACCACGCGTCAACAAGTGGTCCTCGAATTTCTCTGGAGAGACGCACTTCTCTCAAGTGCAAAATAACAAAATAACGCCGAGTCATGTCCGGCGAAGGAGTCTGCTTATTCTCACAAAGATCTTAAACTTAGAAACAAAGAAATATCCTTTATGCACGGTCAGCTGTGAAAAGTCACCCGAAACCTTTCCCGTCGTTGTCGCGTCGACGGTACAGTCCGCTAAGAAATACTAATCTTCAATTTAACAGACTCACAAAACTCATAATTTATAAACGCTTCTAAATTGTTTATTTATCCAGTCACATCCATTCTTTTGTTATAGTTAAACTCACTATTATTATATCTTCCTTTTGAATCCCAGTGAGACCATATTTAACGAAATTACGACTTAACAAATTTTCATAAATATAAATAAAATTATCCAATCGCCATGAAAAACTCTTTATTTTTATAAAATTTACCAGCGAATCGAATAAAACTGAAAGTAATCACGAACAATGTTAATAGATACCTGAAATGGTTTAAATAAAATGTTAATAAATAAAATACAACTCACCAAGTGAATAACGACGAAATAATTCGCAATCCTCACATGTGTCAAAGCTCGTATCTGCAAAAAACCTGTAACAACAAATAGGAATAATATAAAAACTATAAATAATTAATATTAAAAATACAACTTACCAAAAAAACGAAGTGCGTCGATCCATTCTAACCTGTAAAAGAGAAAAACATATATTAATAAAATAATACAATGTAAAATCAACGATTAATTAATAAATGATTAATTAATCATCGATAAAATAGAAAATTCATAGTTATATTTTATTCTATTTCATTTACTAATAATAAGAAACAATTGTACAATTAATGATTAGTCAATTATATTAATTAATCAATAATTCTTAAACCAGAAAAGGGGAAATTGTATTATATAAGAAAATAGTACATTCTTATGTACTATTTTCTTATATAATACGCGTTATATAATAAGCGTTGCGTCAGCAGAAACTTCCCCTGGACAACAGGACGGCGCGTCAGTGATACACGCACACTTCTCTCCAGCGCATCCATGTGTGGCCTTCTATAAAAGTGGGGGACCGCACGAGGGGCATTAGTTCTCAAATCTCTCCCCGGCAAGCCAGTCGAACTCCGACCGAGAGCGAGTACGGATACTCCCGCCGCGCTTCCGAAAATCGACAAGTTTAACATCTTCAAATTAGTTCTCGATCCCCTCCACAGACTGCCAGTCGCACTCCGGCCGAGAGCGAGCACGGATATTCCCGCAGCGCGTCTGAAAATCGATATTTACCATCTTCAATTTTTATTTCAAGTCTTTGTTTTTCGAGTTAAAAGTCTAACTCTGATTTAATTGTATCGTTCTACGAATTAATAAGTTCGTAAAAATACAAAAGTGTCAAAAGGTGATAAAAAGTGTTTCAATCAATTATTTCAAATAAATCATCATTAAATCGTTCTTCGCGTATTTCAAAAATAATCGCGATTCATTTCTTTTAATTGAATAGAGTTCGTCATAAATTCGGACAAATTTTACCGTGCATTTGAGGCATTCTTGCGAATTTCTGAAAAATCATTTAATTAAAGAAACTTAACATCGTTTTATCTGAACTAAACGGGTTCAAGATATTTTGTCGTTTATCCTAAATTCCGAGAAGTCTTACCGTGAATTTTATTCATTCTCGTGAGTTTTGGGAGATATTTCATCGTTCATTAGAGATTTCAAGAAATCTTTACCGTGAATTTTATTCATTCTTGCGAATTTTCTAAAAATCATTTAATTAAAGAAACTTAATATCAATTTCTTTCCATTTCAATATCCAAGAAATTAAATCCGAATTTCGTCCAATTTAACGCGTTTAAATCTCGCGTAAATAATAAATCAAGTTCATCGAATTTAAATAAACAATTAATTTTCATTATTTGAATTCTATTAATTCGAGTTGCTCAACCAATATCTTTCTCCGATATTTTTTCCTTCCTCCGGATTTTACCCTTCTCCATTACCAACCTTCAATCCTTTTATTGCCCCTAATTGCCCCTGTTCCTTTTTTTTTACGATCCTTATTGACCGCCCGTGCTGCTTCCCTAGCACGTTGGGCAGACTCCTTTCTTTTCCAACTCTTTTTTTTTTCGTGCGTGCTGATTCTCAAGCACCTCGAATATTTTCGCATTTTCCATTTCCCCATTTCGTTCGTGTTTGATCGTGCTGATTCTCAAGCACGTCGAACTGGACTTATTCCTCTCTCCTCCTTATCGACCGTGCTGATTCTCAAGCACGTTGATTCCCATCCACCGAGTCCTCCCTCCCTTATCGTCCGTGCTGATTCTCAAGCACGTTGATTCCGAATCATTCATCCATCCCTGTTTTGTCGATCGTGCTGATTCTCAAGCACGTCTACTCTTTCCATTTATCCCCTATTTCCCTTTTTTCCATAATTTCTCCGTGCTGATTCTCAAGCACGTTAAATTAAATCCATCTTCCCGTTATCATTTCCTTCAATGAATTTACCGTGCTGTTATTCGAGCACGTTTATTCAAATCCTTCATAAAATTTGAAATTGAGCAATTCTAATTAATAAATATTAACATTCTTCCATCATGAAGAATTTGTGCAATGTCCAGAAAGCGCTGTGTTGCTAAATCTCAAGTTCACCGAAAAATCGCCCGCCAGTGCCTCAAATCAGGACAGAAACGTGGAAATAAAATATCTCTATTAAAATTTGCTATCGTGAACAATTTCTTACGTAACTCTACTGTCGATAAATTAGAGTCCGAGCCCGTAAATCTTCGTCCAAAAATAAAAATCGTTTCGAACAACAATTTCTCAAATTACATTTTGATCGTCGACCAATCTTCACCGCACCCATTGGCACGTTTAGCGGGTACTAATCAGTATCTCGTCTCAAAGAAGTTTGAATTCGAGGTCGATAACACTTCTGAACCATCGTCTTCATCCTAACCTTCCACATCAGATGGCATCGAGATTATCGAGCTCGATTAATCATCCCGTTTCATCAATTACAATCGACAGTAAGTAAAACATTTATTTAATTTGGCGCCAGTGAACAATCTCATCAACATAGGTTCCGGTCCTAGGGGGGAAAATCTCACCCTCCTAAACACGGGATCTAAAATAAATCTACACGTCGTTTCCCCGTGTATCGCGAGTAAATAAATAGATTTCTTTCGTTATCGACTATTCGTTTCATTCTTTCGCTCAGTAAAATCAATTCAGTAAATTCTCGTCCCCCAGAAAAATCGTTCTCTTTGATTTCAACTATCGAACTATTTTCTTTTTGCAATCAAACACACTACGACTAATTCATCAATTCTCGTTAAAATAAACTGTCCAGCAGCCGATAGGGCGATAAATAAAACAACTTCATCAACAAGAGTACATTTCGATTTTTCTTTATTTTTCATCGTACAATTTGAAATCGTTTTTATTTCGTGAATCCATTTCCGAGCGGTCGACAACCTAGAAATCAAACATTTGTTTATTCTTTCAAAAATAATCCGGGCATTTAACCCTGCGACGTAACAATTCGTTACATTTCGATAAGAAATGGCCCTCATGCATCGATTTTTCACGAGTAGAAACGAAGATAAATGTCGAATGGGACGAAAAATTTACGATTGTCAAACCTTTCGTTTCATTGTTTCCGAAGTGATTGCATGCAATCGACGTGGTTTTACGTCAGAATCAAGGATATGAGACGCGTTTCATTATCCGAGCTCTTTTGAACCGTTTTCACGAAAAATTTTTACGGATTTCTCTTGTTTGCGACACGAAATACGTTTCGATTTTAGCGTTTTCTGATGATTCGTTACATTCCGATAGGAAACGAGCTTCATGCAACAACTTTTCACGAGTTTCTACGAAGAAAAATGTCGAATGGGACGAAAAATCCACGATTGGCAAACGTTTCGATTCATCGTTTCCGAAGTGATTTTACATGCAAACGACGTGATTTTACGCCAGCATCAAGGATATGAGACGCGTTTCATGATCCGAGGTCTTTTAGACGGTTTTTGCAAAAAAATTTCAAGGATTTTTGAGTTGACGACACGAAATACGTGTCGATTGCAGAGTTTCCTGATGATTCGTTACATTCCGATAGGAAACGGCCCTCATGCGACGTTTTTTCACGAGTTTCTGCAAAGAAAAATTTAGAATGGGACGAAAAATTTACGATATTCAAACGTTTCGTTTCATCGTTTCCGAAGTGATTTTACATGCAAACGACGTGGTTTTACGTCAAAATCAAGGATATGAGACGCGTTTCACGATCCGAGCTATTTTAGACGGTTTTCGCGAAAAATTTCCACGGATTCTCAAGTTAACGACACGAAATACGTGTCGATTTCAGCATATTCCGATGATTCGTTACATTTCGAGAAGGGATGGCCCTCATGCATCGATTTTTCACGAGTTCCTACGAAGAAAAATGTCAAATGGGTCGAAAAATCCACGATTGGCAAACGTTTCGATTCATCGTTTCGGAAATGATTTTACATGCAAACGACGTGGTTTTACGTCAGAATCGAGGATATGAGACGCGTTCCATAATCCGAGCTCTTTTACACGGTTTTCGCAAAAAATTTTCAAGGATTTTTGAGTTGACGACACGAAATACGTGTCGATTGCAGAGTTTCCTGATGATTCGTTACATTCCGATAGGAAATGGCCCTCATGCATCGATTTTTCACGAGTTTCTACGAAGAAAAATGTCGAATGGGACGAAAAATCAACGATTGGCAAACGTTTCGATTCATCATTTCCGAAGTGATTTTACATGCAAACGACGTGGTCTACGTCAGAATCAGGGATATGAGACGCGTTTCATTATCCGAGCTCCTTTAGACGGTTTTCGCGAAAATTCTTGACAGATTTCTCATGTTTGCGTCACGAAATACGTGTCGATTGCAGCGTTTCCTGATGATTCGTTACATTACGATAGGGAACGGCCCTCATGCAACGATTTTTCACGAGTTTCTACGAAGAAAAATGTCGAATGGGACGAAAAATTGACGGTTGGCAACCGTTTGGTTTCATCGTTTCCGAAGTGATTTTTCGTGCAAACGACGTGGTTTTACGTCAGAATCGAGGATGTGAGACGCGTTTTATTATCCGAGCTTTTTTGAAGCGTTTTTACGAAAAATTTTGACGGATTTCTCTCGTTTGCGACACGAAACACGTGTCGATTTCAGCGTATCCTGATGATTCGTTAGATTCCGTTGAACAAATAATTTCCGAGTGCCTTGAAAGAAAGCGCGAGAGAAAAAACGAGTGGGTCGGGCAGTCGTAGCTTTAAGGGGTCTGGCCACCCTGGCGAACCGAGAAATGCACTTTTTCATTTTTTAATTCAAATAAGTGAACAATAGTGCAGTGTGCATCGCTGGATGCAACCGCTAACGACAAAATCTATGTACTCTCGAACATCACAACTATTCATTGTCACTTTATGTAGCAGATTATAGTTCTCTATTAAACGACAAAAAAAAAAAAAAAAAATTTTTAATTAATAAATCCGAAACTATCGGTCGGAATATTTTTATTATTTAGGTCATTATCATAAAGAGTGTCAAGAGTAACATCATAAAATTTTATTTGAAAATATTTAAAAATGACGCCGTGACGTTAGTTGCCGCGGGGGTCCTCCACACGATACGCGTGGTCCTTGTCCCACCTGGAACTCGGTCATGGTACATCTGAAAAATAGAATAAAAATTCAGGTTATTACAATGTAGTGTGACTACAATGTAGCGTAGCCGTTTTGTTTTTCGAACGTTAGAAAAATTATGGTGAGCCGCAAAACAAAAATTATCATTTTTTACCGATATTTTCCAAGCAAAAGCGTTAATAAGAAAAAAACTAATCAAGTTATCGAAAAAATCCTACGTAACATTGTAGATAATGTATCTGAGAATATTCGGTGAAAATTTGAAAGCAATCGAACGGCTAGTCTCCGAGATTTCCAAGGTACCATGTCAAAAAATATAGTTTCGAGATAATCGCAAAAGAAAGTAGGCGAGTCTTACCTTCAATCAGCGATCCCTGGACCATAGACAACTCCTTCGGCAGCTGATTGCCAGTCTTGGGCCCTTCTTTGACCGTCCCTTCGTGCTGTTCTTGCTTCCTTAGAATCGTTTTGAGCGCGAATTTGCGCTGTAGCGCAGCGCTCATCGTCTGCTGTAGTGCAGAAACTGTAGCTGCGATCTCCGACGGTTAGATTGAGTACGTTCATCATGAGCAGAATACTCTGTGTTTTTACAGTACTTCAGGTACTTTTTACAGTACTTCAGGTAACAAAGTAAACGATTCATAACATAAAAGGACACAATACGACAGCGGTATGGGCTAATACGCGCAAGTTTTGAAGAAAGGTCGCAGCGCGCGGTCGACCGCGCGCAGTGGGACTCAACCGCTCGCATTAGCGCAAAATCGGCCGCAGTAGCGCCAAACAGCCCGCAGTGGCGAATAACCGTCCGCAATGGTGCTCAAACTTGGAAAATGTGCCTGTAATTTTGCCAATATCGAGTGTTTCCATACGCAACAGGTCTTAAAATGTCCGTTGTAGTAAAGGATTCATAAAAAAAAAATAAAAAAAAATGACAAAAAATAAAAATTCAGGGTGGCCAAACCCCTTAAAAACAAAAAAAAAACATGAGAAAAGAAAATCTTTGACACATAACAAAAAACAAACAAGGGGATGAAGTTCAGTTCGTTTTTAGAGTTCGAAGAAGTTGGATCAAGTTCCTGGTACGTGAACAAGACTGCTCCGAAAAAACGAAAAAAACCCGTGGTACGTCCCGCCAGGTATGCCGGCACGGCCCGATGTACCAGTTGTCAAACGCAATGTTTGACAGCAAGTCATCAGCTGACTGCTCCATAATATTGGCGATACTCCAAAAGCGCAATGCTCATGGATTCGCCAACAACCTCCACATCATCCATGTCACCAACATACACACACACGCACACGCACACACACATATTTAGACGAACTTGACTCAACATAGATTTCACCTCCACAAAAAAAATTTCGAGGGGTTTTTTTTTCTGAGGTTCCCATCTCAGAGATTTTCCCCTCTACGAGCCAAATAAACGAATTTTACGGCTCAAAAACGTGTTTTTTATTTCCCTCCTTACCCTGGTCATGTGATTTCATAATGCAAAAGAAATTCTCTTTATTACAATTTATAATTTCAAAAAAAAAAAAATTACGCGGATATTTTTTTACTAAAAAATTCGCGCCCCACAAAACACGTTACATTTCAATAAGAAATGGCCCTCATGCATCGATTTTTCACGAGTTTCTACGAAGAAAAATGTAGTAATGGGACGAAAAATCCGCGATTGGCAAACGTTTCGTTTCATCGTTTCCGGAGTGATTTTACATGCGAACGACGTGGTTTTACGTCAAAATTAAGAAAACAAAACGCGTTCCATGATCCGAGCTCTTTTAGACGGTTTTCGCGAAAATTCTTGACGGATTTCTCATGTTTGCGTCACGAAAAACGTGTTGATTGCAGCGTTTCCTGATGTTTCGTTACATTCCGATAGGAAACGGCCCTCATGCAACGATTTTTCACGAGGTTCTACGAAGAAAAATGTCGAATAAGACGAAAAATTGACGGTTGGCAACCGATTCGTTTCATCGTTTCCGAAGTGATTTTTCATGCAAACGACGTGGTTTTACGTCAAAATCAAAGATGTGGGACGCGTTTCATTATCCGAGCTCTTTTGAAGCGTTTTTACGAAAAATTTTGACGGATTTCTCTCGTTTGCGACATGAAATACGTGTCGATTTGAGCGTATTGTGATGATTCGTTACATTTCGATAAGAAATGGCCCTCATGCATCGATTTTTCACGAGTTTCTACGAAGAAAAATGTCGAATGAGACGAAAAATCCACGATTGGCAAACGTTTCGTTTCATCGTTTCCGGAGTGATTTTCCATGCGAACGACGTGGTTTTACGTCAAAATCGAGAATATAAAATGCGTTCCATGATCCGAGCTCTTTTAGACGGTTTTCGCGAAAATTCTTGACGGATTTCTCATGTTTGCGTCACGAAATACGTGTCAATTGCAGCGTTTCCTGATGTTTCGTTACATTCCGATAGGAAACAGCCCTCATGCAACAATTTTTCACGAGTTTCTACGAAGAAAAATGTCGAATGAGACGAAAAATTGACGGTTGGCAACCGTTTCGTTTCATCGTTTCCGAAGTGATTTTTCATGCAAACGACGTGGTTTTACGTCAGAATCAAGGATATGAGACGCGTTTCATAATCCGAACTCTTTTAGACAGTTTTCGCGAAAAATTTTCACGGATTTTCAAGTTTACGACACGAAATACGTGTCGATTTCAGCGTATTCCGATGATTTGTTCCATTTCGAGAAGAATTGGCCCTCATGCATGGATTTTTCACAAGTTCCTACGAAAAAAAATGTCGAATGGGACGAAAAATCAACGATTGGCAAACGTTTCGATTCATCATTTCCGAAGTGATTTTACATGCAAACGACGTGGTCTACGTCAGAATCAAGGATATGAGACGCGTTTCATTATCCGAGCTCTTTTAGACGGTTTTCGCGAAAATTCTTGACGGATTTCTCATGTTGGCGTCACGAAATACGTGTCGATTGCGGCGTTTCCTGATGATTCGTAACATTGCGATAGGAAACGGCCCTCATGCGACGATTTTTCACGAGTTTCTGCGAAGAAAAATGTCGAATGGTACGAAAAATTTACGATATTCAAACGTTTCGTTTCATCGTTTCCAAAGTAATTTTACATGCAAACGACGTGGTTTTACGTCAAAATCAAAGACATGAGACGCGTTTCACGATCCGAGCTATTTTAGACGGTTTTCGCGAAAAATTTTCACGGATTCTCAAGTTTACGACACGAAATACGTGTCGATTTCAGCGTATTCCGATGATTCGTTACATTTCGAGAAGAAATGGCCCTCATGCATCGATTTTTCACGAGTTTCTGCGAAGAAAAATGTCGAATGTGACGAAAAATTTACGATATTCAAACGTTTCGTTTCATCGTTTCCGAAGTAATTTTACATGCAAACGACGTGGTTTTACGTCAGAATCAAGGATATGAGACGCGTTTCATAATCCGAGCTCTTTTAGACGGTTTTCGCGAAAATTCTTGACGGATTTCTTATGTTTGCGTCACGAAATACGTGTCGATTGCAGCGTTTCCTGATGTTTCGTTACATTCCGATAGGAAACGGCCTTCATGCAACGATTTTTCACGAGTTTCTACGAAGAAAAATGTCGAATGTGTCGAAAAATTGACGATTGGAAACCGTTTCGTTTCATCATTTCCGAAGTGATTTTACATGCAAACGACGTGGTTTTACGTCAAAATCAAGGATATGGAACGCGTTTCACGATCCGAGCCATTTTAGACGGTTTTCGCGAAAAATTTTCACGGATTCTTAAGTTCACGACACGAAATACGTGTCGATTTCAGCGTATTCCCATGATTTGTTCCATTTCGAGAAGAATTGGCCCTCATGCATCGATTTTTCACAAGTTCCTACGAAGAAAAATGTCGAATGGGACGAAAAATTGACGGTTGGCAACCGTTTCGTTTCATTGTTTCCGAAGTGATTTTTCATGCAAACGACGTGGTTTTACGCCAGAATCGAGGATGTTAGATGCGTTTCATGATCCGAGCTCTTTTAGACGGTTTTCGCGAAAATTCTTGACGGATTTCTCTTGTTCGCGACACGAAATACGTGTCGATTCAGCGTATTCTGATGATTCGTTACATTTCGAGAAGAAATGGCCCTCATGCATCGATTTTTCACGAGTTTCTACGAACAAAAATGTCGAATGGGTCGAAAAATCCACGATTGGCAAACGTTTCGTTTCATCGTTTCCGGAGTGATGTTACATGCGAACGACGTGGTTTTACGTCAAAATCGAGAAAATGGAACGCGTTCCATGATCCGAGCTCTTTTAGACGGTTTTCGCGAAAATACTTGACGGATTTCTCATGTTTGCGTAATGCTGATTCTTTTCTTGCAACTAGACTCTGTGGAGCTCAAATTAAGCCCAGAATCAAGTCTCTATCTCAATTTTTCATCGAGATATGATTTTTTTCCCATTACCATCTTTTTAGCTTGAAAATGACGATTTTTCGACCATTTTCAAACGAAAATCGCTCTTCTTTGAGCGAAAATGGTAAAATGATGAATTTTTTCCCAGCAAACCAGTTTGACACGCTGAAACAAAGAGAAAACACGTGCCAAAGTCTCAATTTCCGGCGAGAATTCAATTTTCCATTTTTGACCACGAGTTGAAGAAAATCAATATTTTAGCATCAAGTTGTCGCCAAGAATTTATCTTCTTGGCTCCATGACAAAAAAATGCTGATTTTTTTCCTGCAACGAGACTCTGTGGAGCTCAAATCAAGCCCAGAATCAAGTCTCTATCTCAATTTTTCATCGAGTTATGATTTTTTTCCCATTACCATGATTTTAGCTTGAAAATGACGATTTTTCGACCGTTTTCAAACGAAAATCGCTCTTCTTTGAGCGAAAATGGTCAAACGATGAATTTTTTTTCCAGCAAATCAGTTTGACACGCTGAAACAAAGAGGAAACACGTGCCAAAGTCTCAATTCATCGCGAGAATTAAATTTTCGACTTTTGCCCACGAGTTGGAAAAATCAATATTTGAACATGAAGTTCTAGCGAAGAATTTTTTTTTCTTGGCTCCATGAGAATAGAATGCTGATTTTTTCCCCACAACTAGACTCTCTGGAGCTCAATTCAAGCCCAGAATCATGTCTCTATCTCAATTTTCCATCGAGATATGATTTTTTTCCCATTACCATGATTTTAGCTTGAAAATGACGATTTTTCGACCGTTTTCAAACGAAAATCGCTCTTCTTTGAGCGAAAATGGTCAAATGATGAATTTTTTTTCCAGCAAATCAGTTTGACACGCTGAAACAAAGAGGAAACACGTGCCAAAGTCTCAATTTTCGGCGAGAATTCCAATAATTGTTCTGCGACCAACAGTTCTAAAAAATTTTCCCAACTTTTGTCCACAAAATACTAATAAATTAATTACCATTACAATAAAGCGATAACACACGAGGGAGCACGACTGAAATAAATGAAATCTTAAGGGCATTCCAAGCTCTGTAATATACAACCATTATCCTTCTGATGCTCTTTTTGAAAACGAAGTTGAAAACATAAATTTACCCTGATCATACACAATTAATGATCGCGTCCTTAACTTTCAATTGAAAGCGGATTTTTGTTTGTACATTTTCGGAAAAATAAGCAATAGAAAATGGATGAAAAAAGAAACAGTTCTCGTTTCAAAAAACTCTTCCGTGCTCGTAACGTTATATATCTGGTAGAATTTTTCTTGAGAACATAGATAAATAAACTCATTCTCCCGTACTTCTAGAAAGTTCTGAAAAAACGATTGAATAAATGCAGTATAAAAAAATGATTGTCTGACTAAAATCTATTTTCACAAAAGATAATGATGAAAAATAGTGATGAAAATTTTTTACCAATTGTTCAAAATGTAAAATAAATATCAATGTAATTACTGTAATCAACATTACAAAAAAAAAAGTTGAAACGAAAAAGTGATACCAAGTGCGACTTATTTATTTAGTATTTTACCAACAAAAAGGAGTGATATCCGGCCAAAATCCCCTCCCGGGGAAAAAAAACTTAGACAAGTACATTGTTTGGTCCCATAGCCGAAAAAAAATTCTCCATTCGTGCAGCTGTAAAATTTGGAATATCAAAAATCTGACAAGTACTGAATAGACATCGGCTCTAACATGTGAATCCAGCCAAAACAAATAACTGTTTACATCCAGCCTTAAACTTTCTGATATCAGTGACAGGACAAGTATTGAATTGACCACTAGGTATCAGTTAACGAGAATGAAAAAAAACATCAATTGTTTCTTCAAAAGTATTGCTAGATTATTTTTAAAAAATGGAGAGCGCGTATGCGCACAGAGTACTTGGCCGGCCCATTACTTTTCATGCAAATGGCTCATTCGAGAATGAATCGAATTGGGACTACGCTCATCACATACATGTACTTTAGAACTTTAAACATTCAACCAAGTAAGCAACCTGCATATCGCGGAACAATTTCACATAATATTCACAATATTCGGGGTCGATTTGAATAGAATATAATTGGAATCCTAATTCTAACTGTTGTTATTGCAAACTTATTCCATGCTTAGGATATGGTTCAGCTCAATCAGTTAATAAAATTTCAAAGCTGCTGCCCAGATAATTATCGCCAGGAATTTAGTTCAATTTTTTGCATGGTGTCTTAGAAAATTTCTTCGTATGATCTTTCAAATTCAATGAATTGACCACGGCTCAAAATAGTCAAAAGTAATGCGCCGGCCAAGTACTCTGTGCGCATACGCGCTCTCCATTTTTTAAAAATAATCTAGCAATACTTTTGAAGAATCAATTGATGTTTTTTTTCATTCTCGTTAACTGATACCTAGTGGTCAATTCAATACTTGTCCTGTCACTGATATCAGAAAGTTTAAGGCTGGATGTAAACAGTTATTTGTTTTGGCTGGATTCACATGTTAGAGCCGATGTCTATTCAGTACTTGTCAGATTTTTGATATTCCAAATTTTACAGCTGCACGAATGGAGAATTTTTTTTCGGCTATGGGACCAAACAATGTACTTGTCCTTTTTTCCCCGGAAGGGGATTTTGGCCGGATATTCATTGTTTGTGAATATCGACGGGAACCCAAAAAACTCCGAAAAAAGCCGAAAAACGAACGAAAAACATACTATAGTATGTATATTTACTATTATTATACAAATTTCCATATATGGATGATCGTCGTATATCTGTACAATTAATATCTCTTTTTTCATAAATTTCACACATCATCTCGCTCTTCGTACTTCGAGATATTCGAGATACGTTCAAAAAATATTCGAACTTTCTTTCGACACAGGAGGAGAGGCGCGTCATTAGTACCAACCTTTTTTTCCAGCATGTGGCGACTATCAGTATTCGGTCTCTGTTTTACCGACGTGGCACACTCTCGACTCTTTCCGAGACATCGAGTTTGATTGTTTTTGTGATTACAAAATCAAAAATAATTGTTAAATTAATCTACTAGTTATACAGAACTAGGTTTTTTTATTTTTCGCTACCACTTGTTACTGCTGGCATCTGGCGACAACACAGGTGCTTACAATGGGCAGTGCCATCTGGTGCGAAATAAAAAAAGTTGGTCCATCCAGCAATACGTGGGAAAAACTGCTTTTCCAAACTGTCATCGCACGAAGAGATCCTTCCATTTCCAAAAACCATTCGATCGAGCGACAGCTGCGGGAGCACCACGTGAGTTTCACTATTATTATTAATTGTTCATTTCTTCGCATATTGTTTTCGTGGCATGATTTTATCGTTTTTATTGTAAAATACGGTTCTATTTATATTATCTAATTAGTGGTTGCGTTTTTATCATTCGTTTTTTCCTTTATTTTTCAGAAAACAAACAAAAAAATGGCTGAAGAGCAAGTTATTCCCGGAAACAATGGACCGCCACCTGCTGATGACCAGCCTCAGGCCGTGGATCAACCCCAACCTCCGCCTCTACAACAAGAGGATGGTGAGGACCGTGGCCAACAGCCACGAGCAGCGGTGCCCGAAAACCAGCAACAGCAACCACCGGAGGCAGTCGTAGAGCGAAGGAACAACCGTAAGTAGAGAAAACAGAAATTGATTACCAGGCCAAAACTATCATAATATGAAAATATGCAATATTCATTGCAGATCGGGGTACGAGAGCTGGCTGGAGGGTGCAGGAGAATGAAAAGATCGAATATCTTGCACGGCTCCAGGAGAGGACGGCCCATATCATGGGGTGGAAGGCAGCTCGTCGCCAGAGGAACCGGCGTGGTCGCGGTGGACGTGGTGGCCATAACGGAAGACAAGGTAAATAAATAATATTTGTGTACACTTTTTTATATTCGATGAATTAAATTCAATTAATTTAATTGAGGATAACAATTTGTTTGTTTACAGGAGGTGCATGAGGAGGCAATAATACAAAAATATATAATATTAATATAATAAACATGAGTTTATCATTTACATATTTAACAAGATATGGAGAAAAATAATAAAAAAAATAAAAAGTACGTAGTAAAAGTATGAAGCCGTATATTTGTTCGTTGATATACCAAAATAAACAGCTTATTTTCATTATTACATTAATATTTGTTCTATTTGATCTATCGACGTGTATTTTTTGCCCTTGTTCGAGAATGTTATCACATTGTAAATTAAATTTTCATGAGAAATTCGATTCCCAGTCCAGTTGGTTCACATTGAAACTTTCCAAAACACCTGCTGCCTCGTCTTGGAGATTCCCCACGTTTTCCATCAGCAATAACTAGAATATGAACAAAAATCATGGTGGAAGTGAATCAACTAACGCGATAAATGTAAAATCTCGACTCAAGAAAGGTTTGAATGTTTTTCCTCGAGTTATTCAAAGATTTCGCGTCTGTTCTCAATTCATTTTTAAAAATTATTTTGAAAATTAATTTTATGTTTTTTTTTTTTACTTACGTTTGCCGCATCAATTATTTGTTTTATCGTTTTTTTCGGCATGTTCCGAATTTTTTCTGCGACATCCTCAGAGTTCGCGGAGGCTATAGACTGTAGAGTTTTGTAACCGGCGTTGAATAACTAGCCAAAAATCCCCTCCCGGGGGAAAAAGCTTGGACAAGTACATTTGTTAGTGATCCCCATTTCCATTCGTTTTCACAGAAAAATCTAATCCCCCCCTTGAAAAAAATTGGAAACGCCAACAAAATGAAGAATTTGAGAAAACCCCAAAAAAAAAAAATTTAAGAAGATTGAGAAAAATGCAAGAAATGCGAGAATGGTAGAAGAAAATTAATGGTATTCGCTCAGCATAAAAAATTCTGATATCTATAAAAAGACAAGTATTCCCTGTCTGAAAATTATATTGATGTTCGAAAATTAATTAACGAGAAAAAAGAAAATCTTCCAAAAAGACACGTCTCAAAAAAAAGAACCCCTAAATACAAAATGGCGAATCGACAGAAAAACTTCATAAAAAAATACAAAACTAAAGTTTGCCATCATATGTTGAGCGTACGCGCACAGAGTACTTGGCCGGCCCGAAATTTTTCGCATTAGCTTCCGCTATTTATAGATAGGTAGAACAACCCGGTTGTATTCATGAGAAAAATGATAAGTGTTACACAAATGTCACTGAACGTTATACATTCAAATGAATTAGTACAAATTCAAAGTTTTCTCTCAATTTGATATACAATTAATTAATTAAATTATTTGCGCAATATCTTACACAAGTATGGATACGTAGAAAAATAGCGACTGATCACTAATTAAGGTGGAGCTAAATATTATATCAAATGACCCGTAATGCGTCTATAAAAATTGCACTTCTAGCAATTTTTTGTATTACTAGCTTGAAATATAAATCGTTTTAGGAGAGAACCTTTATTGACCCGAGATTTTCGCCAAGCTCTCGCGTATCTTTTCTAAGAAGATTTCTGAAACCAAATAATTACGTTATGCCAGGATTAACCAAGCTGAGCACTTTCATTCAAAATTTCGGGCCGGCCAAGTACTCTGTGCGCATACGCTCAACATATGATGGCAAACTTTAGTTTTGTATTTTTTTATGAAGTTTTTCTGTCGATTCGCCATTTTGTATTTAGGGGTTCTTTTTTTTGAGACGTGTCTTTTTGGAAGATTTTCTTTTTTCTCGTTAATTAATTTTCGAACATCAATATAATTTTCAGACAGGGAATACTTGTCCTTTTATAGATATCAGAATTTTTTATGCTGAGCGAATACCATTAATTTTCTTCTACCATTCTCGCATTTCTTGCATTTTTCTCACAATCTTCTTAAATTTTTTTTTTTTGGGGTTTTCTCAAATTCTTTATTTTGTTGGCGTTTCCAATTTTTTTCAAGGGGGGATTAGATTTTTCTGTGAAAACGAATGGAAATGGGGATCACTAACAAATGTACTTGTCCAAGCTTTTTTCCCCGGGAGGGGATTTTTGGCTAGGATATCACTTATTTTTTCTGATTGAAAGTCTCCAATTTTTTCAGTCCGGTGGGAATAATTTGTTGATTTTTCCCTAGAAGTGTGCTCTGTGGAGCTCATTTTAAGCCAACAATCATGTCTCTATCTCAATTTTTCACCGATAAATGATTTTGGCCCATTTCCGTGATTTTTGCTCGAGAATGACGATTTTTCATAAATTTTCAAACGAAAATCGCTTTTCTCCGAGCAACGACGGTAAAATCACGTTTTTGTCCACATGGTTTGTTAAGCTGGAAGGAAACGTCAACGCACGCCATAATGTTAATTTTTCTTGGGAATCGTTTTTTTGCATTTTCACTATCAGCTTAGAAAAAAACGACATTTTTACATGACTTGGGAGCGAAGATTTTATTTAGTTGGGTTTATGGGAATAAATTGCTGATTTTTTCCCCAAAAATATACTCTGTGGAGCTCAATTTAAGCTCAGAATCATATCTATATCACGATTTCCCACCGAGATATGAATTTTTGTCAATTACCACGATTTTTGCTTAAAAATGACGATTTTTCATCAGTTTTCAAACGAAAATCGCTCTTCTCCCAGTGAAAATAGTATAAATTTTGATTTTTTTTCAAGCCACATAATTTGTTGATCTGAAAGGAAACGTTAACGCGTGCCATAATCTTGAATTTGCTCGAGAATGGTATTTTTGCCTTTTCACCATCAGCTTACAAAAAAACGAAATTTTTACATCACTTAGGAGCGAAGAATTTATTTGTTTGGCTTCATGAACATAGAATGCTAATTTTTTCCCTAGAAGTATACTCTGTGGACCTTAATTCAAGCCCAAAATTATGTCTCTATCTCAATTTTTCATCGAGATATGATTTTTTGCCCATTACCATGATTTTTGCTTGAAGAAGACGATTTTTCGACAATTTTCAAATGCAAATCGCGCTTCTCCGAGTAAAAATCGTATAAATGATGATTTTTTTTCTAGCCACTCGATTGGATACGCTGGAACAAAGAGGAAACACGTGCCAAAGTCTCAATTCATCGCGAGAATTAAATTTTCGACTTTTGCCCACGAGTTGGAAAAATCAATATTTGAACATGAAATTCTAGCGAAGAATTTTTTTTTCTTGGCTCCATGAGAATAGAATGCTGATTGTTTCCCAGCAACTAGACTCTGTGGAGCTCAATTCAAGCCCAGGATTATGTCTCTATCTCAATTTTTCATCGAAAAATGATTTTTTGCCCATTACCATGATTTTAGCTTGAAAATGACGATTTTTCGACAATTTTCAAACGCAAATCGCTCTTCTCCGAGCCAATATGGTAAAATTATGATTTTTTTTCCAGCCACTCGGTTTGATACGCTGAAACAAAGAGGAAACACGTGCCAAAGTCTCAATTTATCGCGAGAATTCATTTTTCGACTTTTGCCCACGAGTTAGAAAAATCAATATTTGAACATGAAGTTGTAGCGAAGAAGTTTTCTTCTCGGCTCCATGAGAATAGAATGCTTATTCTTTCCCAGCAACTAGACTCTGTGGAGCTCAATTCAAGCTCAGAATTATGTCTCTATCTCAATTTTTCATCGAGATATGATTTTTTGCTCATTACCATGATTTTTGCTTGAAAAAGACGATTTTTCGACAATTTTCAAATGAAAATCGCGCTTCTCCGAGTAAAAATCGTATAAATGATGATTTTTTTTCTAGCCACTCGATTGGATACGCTGAAACAAAGAGGGAACACGTGCCAAAGTCTCAATTCATCGCGAGAATCAAATTTTCGACTTTTGACCACGAGTTGGAAAAAATCAATATTTTATCATGAAGTTGTAGTGAAGAATTTTTTTCCTTGGCTCCATGAGAATTTTGGCAGAAAGGAACAAATGTACAATTTTTTCTTGTGGCCCAGTGACATGATTTTTATGTCACTGAGCCCTCGCAGCGACAAGATTTTTATGTCACTGAGCCTCCGCAGCGACAAGATTTTTATGTCACTGAGCCCTCGCAGCAACAAGATTTTTATGTCACTGAGCCTTCGCAGCGACAAGATTTTTATGTCACTGGGCCCTCGCAGCAACAAGATTTTGATTTGCTTTAGCGAAAAGATTTTCATGTTGCTCAGCGATAAGATTTTCATGTCGCTCAGCAACAAGATTTTTATGTCACTGAGCCCTCGCAGCAACAAGATTTTCATTTGCCTCAGCAAAAAGATTTTCGTTTGTCTTATTGTTAGCGACAAGATTTCTGTTTCGCTGAGAGATATTATTGCTCAGCGATTAATCTTCATGTGGCTCAGCGACAAGATCTTGATGTCACTGAGAGTTATCCGGAGCTATTAGATCACTTGCAGCGACAAGATTTTCATGCGCCTCTGCGACAAGATTTTTATGTGGCTCGAATCAGCGACAAGATTTTTTTATATCGTTGAGAATTATTATGTATAAGTCATGCTGCAAATGAATAAAATGGTGGGAGTAGGAAAGGGTCAAAAGATGTGGAGCATATTCATTCAGGAAGCATATTCTCTCGTCATCGGAGCATGTCGGTAATATGGCAGTTGAAAATTCGAAATTGTGAGGTTATGACGAGCTGTCAAAGCTGTATCACAGCATTCGTTTAGACTCGGTAACGAAAAATCAGCAACACATTCTTCTCCCATAACCTTGCATCCTCAAGAAAATAAATGGTTAGCCAACGTTCGTTGTTCGACAAGGAACAATTGTAACAGTCATTTTCTCGAAAATATCAAGCGCGGAAAAGAAAAATATGAACTTATTTCAGCTATCTCTCTCTCTCACACTCACGTCAAAATGGCCCTTCGAAATATGAGCTGACATTTTTCGCTCGCTCGTCTGCACTGTCGTGTGCACACGACGGATCCATTGGAATCATCGCAGCCTCGACCAATCAGGAATTTCGCAGCCAGGGATTGGCTAAGATGGGCGCACAGACCCCTTTGAATGTGTTGTCGGGCGGCCATATACAGACACGTCAAATCCTTCGATGTAGCGTGGTTCTGACGCAGGCTGAGATAGGACTAAGCCCGTGCAAAGTTTTTTCTCAGCAATTACTTAATCAATCGTATCGAATTTGGGCTCTATCAAAAGGGTATCGCGTAATTAGTCTCCATGTCAATTTTCAGGTCGCTAGACGACTCCTGGGCTTCACAGTTAGCTGAAATGTCATCAAAATTTTTTTTCCCACCACCGCGAATCGTTTTACTACGAGAAAGTATAGACTCGGCGAGTGCTCGGGACAAGCAGACGACGCACAGCTGTTTTCAAATGTACTTGTCCCGAGACTCTGCCGAGTCTCTTGATTGGCGAGCCGGACCAACTTTGTTGACCAGAAGTTTCATCAAGGGCTCCAAATCGTATTTTCTAATATTTTGAGTCCCCGGAACCTGAAAAAGTTTCATTATATAAATTGTAGGAAATATCAATCCACTCTGATGTTGAAATTTTACAATTTTACAGTTAAAATAATAAAAAAGGCGATTTGAATTAATTTTAATTTTGTTTCATTTTCGTTCAAGTAATTTTAGAAATTGTGGCGATACTGAAAAATGAAAATTTTCAGAACGTACCCTGCAGCGCTGCTCTGCCCAAAGAGGTCGGTTCCAAAATCGTGTTGGTCGAGCGCAGCATGCATCTCTTGCCTTTCTTATTCTTTGGTTTGTAATTGACATCCTTGTCAACTTGGGACTCGATGCCAACAGTTATATATTACGATCAAAGTCTCCGCTACGGTTAACTCTCAAAACTGCAGCTTTCGAAAGAACCGTAATGTCGTCAATAACGGTTTTGATGTTAACGTTCAATCGATTCTGTTGCACACCGAGAAGCGTCGATCCTACGAGCTTGTGAAGATCCGAGCGTGTCGTTGCAATCTCCAACATAACTGAAGTCGGTATCAAATTATTGATTCCTCGATCGTCTCCCAAATGCAATGTACTGATACAATTGTCCATTCGCAATGTCTGAAACTCGTGGACTTTGCCCATTTCTTCTTTCCTACAAATCAATATGCTTTCTCCAATCTCACCCAATAATCCAGCTCTTTCAGCTTTACCTATCATCTGCTTGCATCTGTTGAAATTCAAAAATTGGTCTCCAACGGACAGTCTCCTCAGAATAACCTGTAAATAAAAAAAAATCATTTTTCATTTTCAATCAGAGAAAAATTCGCAAATTTATAGATTTTTTTTTTGAAAATTTTGATTGGAAAATCAACAGTGATTCACGAATAAGTTGCACAAATTTTGGCCGTTCACAGTGAAATTCGAATATTTTGTTAAACACGGTGAACCACATATTTTTCGATCATTTTAAAATTTTCGCAATTTTGATGTTAAGCCCGAACGTATCGTGAGAGGGCGGAGAGGAACTCTCAAACAAATAAATAAAATAAGGATTTGGAATAGCTATCAAAGCGCTAGGCGCACCTATTATGGTCAGTTTGGATATATATTAATTAGGAAGAGAATTAGGGGTTTAAATGAGATAGAAAGAAGTGACAGAATGACACTCGGTATATTTTAGGGTTACAACGGTGATTACAGAGTATTGAGCCGAAAAGAATAGTATTGCAGTCTTCTTTCGCTTAATTTACAACTATCAGTTACAAATGTAGTAGAATATAATATAAGTCGGATTTACTTTCCTGTTTGAACGCAATTTGAGTCGTGCTGACGCAGCGCGTAGCGGGTCTCCTCGAAGACAGTGTAGTCGGCACACTCACGTACACAAATTACGTGAAACGTAGATTTTGAGATGATATAGAAAATATGGAAACTGATGAATATAAGAGTTGAAGTATAAATTGAGTTCTTTTATGAGTCCTTAAACGGTTTTCAAGATGTGGTGAAAACGCTGCACCGCAGTGCCTCACTAACCCTCGGGCAGTGATGCTTGATCGCGAAGAATCGAAGACGCGTAATCGGAACTATCTTGCAAAGACCGGAATAAGGCTCGCAACTCCAAGCAACTAGTACTTGGAGAAGGTCTGCTTGAGTCGACGATGGAGAAAAGACTAATTAAACATTGTGACGTTGTCACTTTTGTTGCCAGCTGTCGAGCCGCGGCGAGAGCTACCGGATCCCAGTCTGGGACCGGCCTTTTCTTTTTTATCTGATTTCAGCCCCCCCCCCCCAGGATCGAGGAGGACTGAACGAGCCGACGAACTCGGAGAAAACACCACGAACTTCCCTGAACATTCCCGCGAGCGCGAGCGAGCGACCCACCGACCGAGCGAACAGCTGATTCGCCCTAAAACTCGCGCACTTGACCCACTTACGAATTTCTCCCTCCCTCCCCCGCGTGTCAATTTTCGTGTTCTCCCCTTAGCCCCACTCACTTTAGCCCGCACACACTCGTTTTTCGCGACAAGCGTCGAGTCGCGGAAACCGTGTCACCCATCGTCCCTCCGACAAGGCTTGTCCGTCGAGTCGGAGGAAACTCAACGGTTTCCGCGGCGTCCAGGCGCGTTTTCGACAATACGACCGCGACTCTGCCACGGCTGTTTTGACAGCCGTGGGCGCCGCCATCTTGCTCGAGCCTCGGTCTCGCGAGGCAGGCAGCGTGGCGCCAGCGCCCGGTCGCGAGACCGACGTAGGCGCCACCTGTGTGCGATCTCGCGAGGCCGACGCTCGATAAGCGGATCAATAATTGGTCGGCTCTAAAGCCGCGTTTTGATTGGCTATCGGAGCGTTCGCGAAGCTTCGCGAGCGCCCCGAGGGGCTGGAGGTGACGCTCGAGCTCTCTCTCTTCCGCTTCGGGCTCGACACGGTCAACATCGTGTCCCGTTTTTTGTGCCTTTTTCGAGTTTTTCCGTGTTCAATTTGTGATCAACAATATTTACGACGACCCGGCTTCCCGAGGGACCACTCTCTGAGCATTTTCTGGATTACGTCGGCATAGCATTCTCGTGTTTCTTCTCAAAACCGAGACAGCAAGTAAGTCCTTCGATTTTTGCCGGGCGTGCGACGCCATTTTTCCCTCGTCGTTGACTCTTCCCAAACACCCAACTTTTCGTCATTTTCGTTCGCTTTCTCGAACTTTTCGTTCGAGAAAGAGACTATTTCGTCGATCAGTCGACGCGACGAGTGTTGTGCCATCGAGTTTGCCCCTGTTAATTATTCGTGAAATCGTTTTTGCCCCTTTTTGCCCGTCATTCCCTCCCGTGATTTTTCGAGTCAGTGTTTCGCGTTTTCGAGCCCCGTCGCGATATTTTCTTGCATATTTTTCGACTCCTATCGTCGATCGCCCCCCCCCCTCGCGTCCCTTTGTCATTAATTTAGCCTTATTTTTCGTGTTTTCGTGTGTGACGCGAGTGAGATTTCGCTCGATTCATTCAATCGGGTTCCGCCGACGCGGCCCGGTTCGAGCGTCCGCGTGGTTCGTTCGATCGCGTGGCTCGCTCGCTCGTCGTCCCCTTTTTGTCACTGGTATTGTAAGACGCCTGAGTTTCAGGGACCCTCTGTCCTTGCGTTTAAGTTTTTCTTGATTCTCCCTGAGCCAGTCCAATTCATTTTCATTAATACAACTCATTTATTATTGTTTTCGTTCAATTTTTGGCCATTTTTTTTTTGTAACGGTTGCTGGACCGATTTAACCAGCTGGCGCCCCTTATTTTTCTCATATAAATTCCCTTATTTTCATTGTATAAACTCGCTAAATAAATCCGAAACTTGTTTTTATCATTTTAATTCATTTTTCGCAGCGTTTATTTATTTTTCCCCCACAATTTCTCTTGCGCTTGTGTCGAACCCGTCACAACATTCTGGTTGCTTCTCTTTCGTTAATGATTCCGTTAGGGGATATTTGATGAGTCGGCAACTGTGATGGTGAAATGTCATGCAGTGCATTGGCCTGAGCGGCGAAGCAATATTCCGATTTCTGCAAGATTGTCTTTTGCAAGTCTTAGCATTTTGAGTGCTTTGTGGATTTCGCAATATCGGTTCATTGTCCGGGGGTTCATCGGCATCGGCATTGGGCGATGACCTTTGTTACTATTATTACCTTATATTTCTAATTTATAATGATTTTTGAAATAAATGGCTCGGCCATAACATCCCCCTCCTTAGATTGAAGCACCGGATTCGAATCTGTGTGCTTCAACAGACTCGTCCTCGAGTCGATAAAACATATATAAGGAATATAAGGAATAAGAGTTTTATAAGGTTGTGAAAAAGAAAATTCGGGTTCAACATCCCCCTCCTTAGGTTGGAGCACGGGATTCGAATCATGCGCTTCAACCGACTCGCGCTTGAGTGAACCGGTGGATACGGAATTTTATGTTATTAAATAAATGTTGCGACGATTGTGAATTTATATATGTGCGAAGATGTCCCGGGCTGGTAGTCGAAAAGGGCATGGATGTCTATGTCCGAGATGATTTTCCGGGTTGCAGTGGTGATTTTTAGGTCTGGAAGCCGTTCATAGAAAAGACCTGGATGATCGGGCATTTCTTGTAGTTGGTAACCTGGTCCAGCATAATTCGGTAAGATGACTACCGAGAACACCATAAAAATCGAGTACCACAGGTGCATGGTTCGGACCTGTAACAGATTCTTGGGTCGTGATTATTAGTAAGCCAATTTGATTTTGTTGGGATGTTTCATTTCAGGCTTGCCACGATCATTAAGATATATTATGTTCCCCTTTTCTGTGATTTCTGTTATTTCGTACGGACCACGGTACTGGGCGTCTAACTTGCTCTTACGAGGTTCTTGTAACACATACACATCGTCGCCTATTTCGAAAGAAACAGGGTTTATGTGTCGGTCATATTGTTCTTTAGATAGTCGTTTTGCTCTGTCGAGATTTTTCGTCGCGGTTCGTCGGATTTCGTCGAGTCGAGTTACAAAGTCTGTCATGTATTCAGTATATGTGTCGATCCTTTCTGGGGACGGGAATGCGGAAATCGGTCGCGAAATTTTTCCGTACATGAGTTCGTAAGGGCTGAAATTTGTTCCCGAATGAACTGAGGTGTTATAAGCAAACATTGCGAATGGAAGAAGGTCATCCCAGTCGTCAAAACGATCATGGAAGGCTCTCAAATATTCAGCCAGGACGGCGTGACTTCGTTCTAGCGATCCGTTTGACTGAGGGCGGTACGCGGTGGTCGTCACTCTTTGGACCTTAAAAATCTCAGCTAACTGCTCGAAGAGCTTACTGGTAAACGCGGTACCACGATCGGTCAAGATGGTTCGTGGTGGACCGTACAAGGCGATCCAGTTTTTGGATAACGCTAACGCTAAAGTTTCAGCTTTGATGTTCGGTACGGGTATAGCTGCACAGAATTTTGAGAGGTTATCTTGGATGGTTAGGATGTGTCTATTTCCTTTGGGCGTGATGCGAAGAGGACCAACGGTGTCTAGGGCGATTTTCTCCAAAATTTCGGAAGGTGTATCCGTGATGAGCATAGGTTCTCGAGTTTTGATCCTCACGAGTTTTTCTTGTTGGCATACCTTGCATTGACGTACGAAATTTTCGGTGTCATCTTTCAATCCCTTCCATTGATAACGTTCACGCAATCGTCGGTAGGTTTTAGTTATTCCTTTGTGACCTCCCGCGAGACTTTCGTGTGCCTCACGGATTATGGCCTCACGTTGTTCTGGCGGTGGATCGATTTGGATTACTCCGTTACAGATCGTGATATTTATGTTTAATCCGTGGAACGTGCATTCGAGTAGTTGTTTGAGAACGTCGTATGGTATGAGTTCTAAGTCGTCGCCGGGTTTGGATATCCGCAATGACTGGATGTTATAATGCTCCAATGCAACGCGTAGCTGTTGTAGAGACTGGACGATGTCTTGAAACGTTGGTTTGACAGAGTCGTGTTGTTTGTTGACGACACTAAAAATTTTGAAGTTTCCTAACGGGGTCACAGCTACTTGACCCTTGACTAGGTTTTGGTCGCATAGGTTTGCCGTGTCTATTTTCCCCAGATCAGAGAGCAGGGTGGTGATTGGGTTGGGAGACTGGCAATTCGTGCTGATGAAATGGGCGATGTTGTCTTTGTGATAGGTAAGACCTTCGCGACACTGTTTTATCTCACAGTTTGTTGTGGTTTCAGGAGGGCTGTCGTAGTTCTCCGTGTCGCTTGAGTCTGCATCAATAAACGCTGTCTGAGTTTCGTGTTCCTTTATAGCCCCGCTTGGCTCCGCTGCCGGTTTTCTTGGTTCCTGGGGAAGTATAGCCCGTTCCTCGGTGTTTTCCGGTAACTTGTAGACGGGTGTTTTCGGGACTGTTGTTGACGTTCCCGGTAGAGGACTTGTTTTGGCCATGGGTCTATAAGTTGGAAGAGGAGTAGGAATCGTGGATTTACGCGTGCTAGGGACTATATGCGAGATTTCAGTTGTGTTTGCGGCAGGAGGAACAGTTGGGATTGTGGGTTCCGGAACTGTGGCACCGTGTTCTTTCAGGGCGCTCTGAAGATCTTGTATACAGCGATATCCCTTTTCCAGCAGGTACTGTAAGTCTTCTGGAGATGAGGGATAATCTTCGATCTCGGCGATTTCATCTTGTTCATCTCGCATGCGTATAGATTCATCAAAACGGGAGAATGACTTTCTCAGATCTTCCAGGAATCCTTCTGATGGTTTCGACGGGTTACTCTCGGGTTCTGATTTCTCCGGAGTAAGTGTTCTGTCAGCTATCGGTTCAGATTCTGTTTCACTGGAAGCTGGAGCGGTGATCTCGATGATAGGGTTTACCAAGTCTGGTTCCGATTCTGGTTCGACTTCTGGCATGAACACCTCATTGCAGGATTCTTCGGATTCGATGGAGTCGACCGAAGGTTCAGGTGTATTGCTGGATTTTTCCAGGCTGGGTATCATGCTGCGATGGGAAGTCGATATCGGTGGGACGTTCTCGGTTGATGATTCCTCGCTCCAGATTTCGGAATTCGGCTCTTTGTAGGTGGCGCGACGAGCGCCAGGCCGGATGTCCTCTCGACGCTTGACTCGGGTGCCAATCGACTCAGGATTTGGTTTAGATGTCGTCTTGGTTCCTGTTGATTTTGACGGCCCCTGGTCTGTTAGTGCGCTTGGTCGAGCTGGTCGGCGAAGGATCGATATCGGTGGAGTCGGTCCTCCCTTTGTGCGTGGTTTAGAGCTAGTTGGTTGGACCGGGAATGCCATGACAGTGTTGACTGGAACGGGGTTACGTGACAGAGCGTCGGCGTTCTGGTTAAGTTTGCCCGGTTTGTATTTGGTGACAAAATGGTAGTCTCCAACTTTGGCTCTCCAACGTGCACGCCGGCTGGATTGATCCGTCATGTTGTGCAGCCATGCAACGACTTGGTTATCGGTGACCAGGGTGAACGGACGACCGTAAAGATATGGTCGGAAGTGTCCTATTGCCCAGGTAGCCGCTAAACACTCCTTGTCGTTGCTATGGTGATTCTTCTCGGCAGGGTTGAGAGTCCGGGATGCGTAAGCGACAGGTCGTTCCTCGCCGTCAATTACTTGGCTCAAAACTGCACCTAGGCCAGCATCCGAGGCATCTGTTGCCAATAAAAAGGGTTGGCTGAAGTCCGGGTATTGGAGGACGGGTTTAGAACAGAGGGCTTCGCGAATGGCATCGAAACTCGTCTGCTCCTTTTCGGTCCATTCGAATTTCTTGTCCTTCCTCAGGAGATCGCTCAAGGGTTTTGCTTTGATGGCGAAGTCCTTGATAAATCGCCGATAATAGTTGGCGAACCCGTTGAATCGTTGTACCTCCTTGACATTGGTAGGCGCAGGATAATTCCGAACTGCGTCGATCTTCAATGGGTCAGGTCGGACTCCGTCACGAGAAATGATGTGGCCCAGATATGTTACGTCTGTACGAAGAAATTGACATTTCTCGGTCTGCAAGGTCAGGTTACATTGTCTCAATCTGGTGAAAAGATTCCGAGCCCGTCGTGCATGTTCTTCAAGGGACGGGGCATAGATGATGACGTCGTCGAGGTAGACAAAGAGTTCGATCCCATTGAGTCCGGTCAGGGCGACGTTCATGTGTCGTTGAAAGACCGGCGGTCCATTCCGCAGTCCAAAGGGCATGACCGCGAATTCGTAGTGGCCCTCTGGTGTGGAAAATGCTGTTTTGGGCCGATCCTTGGGGTCTAACTCGATTTGATGGAATCCGCTCGCCAGATCGAAGATACTAAAATACCTTGCTCCTCCAAGTTGGTCCAAGATGTCAGTGATGTTGGGTAACGGATAAGCGTCTGGTAGAGTTTTTTCATTGAGTGCACGATAATCGATGACGACACGCCATTTGCGTTTACCGTCTGCTCCTGCTTTTTTCGGGACAATCCATAGAGGAGAATTGTACGGCGAAGTGCTGGGATAAATTTTTCCTTCGGTCAGCAGTTTGTCCATTTGCGTTTTGATTTCTTCTTTGTGGACCATAGGGTAACGATATTGACGGGTGTTGATTGGAAGGTCGTCGGTTGTGGCAATCGTGCACTTCATGAGGTTCGAACGGCCCAGCTTGTCTCCAGGAAGGTGGAAACGATCAGGATACGCGGCAATGAGTGAGCGTATGCTTTCGGCCTCTTCATCATTGAGGTAATCGAGTTTCAGTAGGTCTTGGATCGCCGTGACTCGATCTTTCCCCAAAATGGCACTTTCATCTGGTGAGTCAGTGTCGGAAATCTCCTCAGGTGGTCCACGATATTCAAAGGGTATCAAGGACTGGGGCGGGATTTCCAAATCGACGTCCTGTTCCGTTGTATTGATGGCCATGACGTAACAGGTATCACTGTTATTTTTCACGGCGGCTTCGCCGAGAAATATGCCGTCGTCTGCTATCAATCGAGGTAAGTAACCTTCCTCGAGCGTCGTGTGTTTTAGATTTATTTTAATCGGTTGACGCGTGCGAGCACGGATGGAAATGTGCGTCGGTAGTTCGCTGACATTTGCTGACTCAGGCGTGTCAGGTGTCTCGGGGGGCACTGACTCGATCGTATTTGCAGTGAAATTATGAACTCGTCGTTTCTCGTATTCGGAAACGAAGAAGATAGGTTTTGTCGGACGACTGGCGATAATTAATGCGTTATGGTTATACGAGATTTCTCCTTTTTCTTGTTCGAGATAATCTTCGCCTAGTATGCCTACACCTGGTGAAGGGAGGGTCGTCCTAAACACATAGAATTTCACGGGTTGGTCGAAAATTTTTACTGTCGCTGTACCGATGGCTGTTAGCATTTCGTTATCCGAGATGCCAAATACTCCCACCCGATCGTCTGTATCGATCATGGTATCTCCGCAAAGGGCTGCGACTTCTATCATGTTAATAACCGCGCCGCTATCAACCAAAAATCTCGCTTTTCGAATTTTTATTTCCGGGGCGCTTATTTGCACCACGGCCTTCGGCTGCCGCGTGTTCTTTTTTAAATTGACGGTTACGACTGGAAGTTCACGGCTGGGGTTTGACGCGATTTCTGAGGAGCAGTCGTCGACGCGTCGTTCGGACGACTGGGTTTCTCGTTTAAAGACAATTTTTCCATTTTGTCATCGAGTCTAGGTGAAGGAGAATTGTTTCTATCTCGGGAAGAATTTCGCGGCGATTCCGATCTACGTCTGTCAGATGGTTTTCGGTCTCGTCGGCGTTCGCGTGAGAATTTATCTCGATCGTCATAACGGGTTTCGCGTCTCAGTATACTCTTAGGGGGAGTAGGACTTCGGTCGCGTGTAGTCGTATTCGGATCTTTGAGTCGTCGGGAATAGTTCAAGGGTTTTTGACAGTCTGTGCATTGTCCGTCAATGTAGATTGTATAAGCGCGACGATGCGGCGAGAAATCTCGACTGTCTCGGGAGCGAGATCGACTGTCATCATCATCAGACGAACTATCACGGTGATATTTGTTCCGTCGGGACTCTCTATAATCTTTACGAGCAGTTATTCGGCTACGTGAACGCCGAATTCGTTGTTCATTTTTCTGGGCTAGCGCTAGAGCAGCATCAAAGGTCGCGGGGTCACGACTTAAAACATAACTTCTTATGGAGTCGGGCAATCCGTCTATGTAAACATCGAGGGCACGGGACTCAAGTCTGCGTTTTGTAGAAACTGCGACCGTTGCACCCTCGGTTTCCTCGATTTCGCTGACTGCTTGTCGAATATAACGCTGAAGACGGGAATAGAAATCTGATACGTCTTCATCGGTTCTCATACGTGCATCGAGAAGACGACTGCGATAATACTCGTAGTCTAAACCGGGGGAGAATTTTTCTTTAAGTGTTTTCAAAATCTGTTTTACGGAAGTGAATGTTTTTCCTTCCACATGACTTCGAGCTTTGCCTCGAAGTCGGGCTAAAATTCCATTGATAAGTCTAGTTTCACTTCCTTCGGGAAGCCCTTGTTGTAATGATTTTATTTCGGTTTCGTAATCCGAAAATTTACTATCTTTCCCATCGTATTTGGGAATTTTGTCAACTGCATCTTTAACGGCAAGATAATCTAAATAAGCCGAACTGTCGAGTAAGGTTTGATTATGTGCGGTGGTTTCGTCAGGCATTTTGAGACGATAAAAATACTTTTTTCAAAAATTTTGAATTTTGAAGAATTTTGAATTTTAATTCAAGTCGAAAAGACAAGTCTGACCAGAATAGTAGTAGCTATCCCACCGCTGCCACCAATTTGTTAAGCCCGAACGTATCGTGAGAGGGCGGAGAGGAACTCTCAAACAAATAAATAAAATAAGGATTTGGAATAGCTATCAAAGCGCTAGGCGCACCTATTATGGTCAGTTTGGATATATATTAATTAGGAAGAGAATTAGGGGTTTGAATGAGATAGAAAGAAGTGACAGAATGACACTCGGTATATTTTAGGGTTACAACGGTGATTACAGAGTATTGAGCCGAAAAGAATAGTATTGCAGTCTTCTTTCGCTTAATTTACAACTATCAGTTACAAATGTAGTAGAATATAATATAAGTCGGATTTACTTTCCTGTTTGAACGCAATTTGAGTCGTGCTGACGCAGCGCGTAGCGGGTCTCCTCGAAGACAGTGTAGTCGGCACACTCACGTACACAAATTACGTGAAACGTAGATTTTGAGATGATATAGAAAATATGGAAACTGATGAATATAAGAGTTGAAGTATAAATTGAGTTCTTTTATGAGTCCTTAAACGGTTTTCAAGATGTGGTGAAAACGCTGCACCGCGGTGCCTCACTAACCCTCGGGCAGTGATGCTTGATCGCGAAGAATCGAAGACGCGTAATCGGAACTATCTTGCAAAGACCGGAATAAGGCTCGCAACTCCAAGCAACTAGTACTTGGAGAAGGTCTGCTTGAGTCGACGATGGAGAAAAGACTAATTAAACATTTTGGTTGCTTCTCTTTCGTTAATGATTCCGTTAGGGGATATTTGATGAGTCGGCAACTGTGATGGTGAAATGTCATGCAGTGCATTGGCCTGAGCGGCGAAGCAATATTCCGATTTCTGCAAGATTGTCTTTTGCAAGTCTTAGCATTTTGAGTGCTTTGTGGATTTCGCAATATCGGTTCATTGTCCGGGGGTTCATCGGCATCGGCATTGGGCGATGACCTTTGTTACTATTATTACCTTATATTTCTAATTTATAATGATTTTTGAAATAAATGGCTCGGCCATAACAACATTTTTCATTTCTAACGGAACTGTCAGCAAATTTTACGATTGGGATAAGCAAAAAATTTCCTTTTCGAAAAGACTTTTCAGAATATTTGTAGCTGCAATGACAAAATTTTAGTAAACGTGTGCAACAAAATATCGATCTTTTCCAATAAAATTCCCTTTTCGGTGCATGGTCGGATACCCTGCTTACGACAAAATAATGAGCCATGCGTAAAAAGAATTGAGCATATTTCAAAAAATCATTCTTCACTCACTACACCACATTAATTTTGTTAAAAGTCCTTTCAAGGTCGCTCCCCTTCCACCTGTATCTCGGATCACATGCAATTCATCGATTACGACGATACCAATCTCGTCCAATCGTTCGAGCTCGTATATCAAATTTCTTCGATTTTTCACAGCCTCCAAATTCAGGCATTTTTCCTGCCAGTCTGCAACAAAAAAGTGACAATTTTTTATATTTTTCTTTGGAAATTTGATTTTTGAGCCGAGGTGAATACACAAGAAAATCTGTACACGATTATGGTGACTGAAAAATGCAGAAACCAGATATTTTTGGCTAGAGCTGGATGCGAGACTCATTTTTATTACAAAAGAAAGACATACGTATAGCGAAGTGTTTTTTTTGTTCTTGAATCAGAGTCTCGACTCTCTTAGGCAGTCCGTAAAAAGATCCACCCGGATTGCATGGATTTTGTATTTTTCTTGTTTGCATTTCCAACGGAATTGGATTTCGTTGGATTTTCAAAGAGAATCTCGTTGGATTTGGAGGACTATTGTCGCTGTGGGATATTCGACGGAGCTTTCAGATTGCTTTGGCAGATCGAGAGATTTTGAGTCGCTGAATGAGCTGCCGAGAAAGAAGCTTTTCCGCAGACTTCTTACCGATGCTATTGTTGGATTGATTCGAAGGTTCGGCAGCTTGCAGGGTCGAATAGGAAGTGGTCGGAGTTTTTGCTCTGGAGGAGCTCTGGACAACGGAAAGTCTTCCATGGACCGAAACGTTGCTCACGCTGGTTCTAACAGTCGCAGGTTCATGTAACGGAATACCTAGAGATGCATGAAAAATAGATGAGCAAGTGGCAGATCAAGATTTTGTCGTGTGTTGCGACTGCATGTTCAACGATTTTTAACGAAAACTGATAGTTTGATTGAAAACAACGATTAAGCATGATATTTTTCATGAACTGTTGCATTCGAAAAGTTTTTAGTTAGCGCAGAGACGAAAAGACTACCTTCTTTTCTCGAGTTTTCATCAATTATTCATGCACTTATTGCACTTATCCAGTCAACGAAGGAAGAATGAATTTGTGGTGTTCAATCTGATTTAATTCGATTTTTTACTGACCTTGTTCCTCCAATGTTGAGATGAACTATATCTCCCGTATTTGAAAAGTGTAAAACAGCCATTATCGAACATTAATCACTGAAACATGACCGGTTCGACAGTTCATTGTTTTCCGCGATGATGAAAAGCCTATGTCGTTCGATTTTCAACATAACCTCACAAACATGACGAATTATTGGAACTCATGTATAAAAATCCGTGGGAAAAACTTTCAAAAAGTAAAAAGAACGCCAAGTATTAAAAGATCGCATCTTGAGTTACAATTTTTTCCTTCCAGGTATCACTTTTCAAAAATAAATCAATCGCACTTACGAAAAAAAGAAATTGAATCGGAAAAAATTTCAATCCCTACAAAAGGGCCACTGCAATAATTATTCAGAGAAATTCTTACGCGTAAAGTTCAAAAATTGAGAGAGCAAAAAAAATTGAAATCATTGGTTTCGGTAGCAGCCAAGAATCGGACGTACCGACCATTATCGGTACTGTAACAACATGTTGTCAAAGGGCACTGCAAAACCAATGCGAAAACTTGGCGTGCATGGTTAAGTGAAAAAGCCCGGGAAGATAAAGAATCTGTTTTCGCGGAGAGGCGGGTACAGCACAATAATCGCCTGAAAAATGAAATTTTTATATTTTCATTAATCTCTAAAATCTAAACCTTTTCAGTTCAAATTTCGTAAAAATGATGATTTCCGTAACAATCATAATTTTTTTTTGGTGGGGTGACCCGTTTCGCCCGTCCGTTCCGCTTTGCCTCTTGGAGAGGTGGAGCGAAAGCACAACAATGGCCTAAAAAATAAAATTTCCTGCCCTCCGGCCCGAAATTCCGGCTGCGTCGGACAGAAAAATCTTATACACACCTCGGCCAGGAAAAAGTAAAGCCTCAGACCACATGTTTGTCAGCCTCGGCTTTGCCTCGGCCGACAGTGATTACGTGTGATCTGAGACTTTTCTCATTTTCCTGCCCTAGGTGTGTAATATACTATTTTACATTTTCATTAATCACTAAAATCTAAACCTTTTCAATTCAAATTTCGTAAACACGATACTTTTCGTAAAAATCATAATTTTTTTTTTGGTGAGGTGACCCGTTTCGCCCGTCTGTTCCGCTTTGCCTGGCTCTTCCTCAATTGAAAAGACTATCATGAATTACGCAAACAAAAGAAACTCTCATTTAATATGGAAATATCATATGGATGTACACGGTTTATCGAATCGGGGAGGAAGACCAGAATAAAAATCGAAAATTCCGGATAAGCCATAAATAGGTGGCTGGAAAGGATAGAATGGAGGTCTCGAATATGCAAATCTGCAAAAGGGCTCGCATTGGTTCATTTCCCAATCCATGACGTCATACTGCTACTTTGGGCGTGCATGGAGCGAGTTTCTGAAAAGTACAATGACACAGCCCTTCGCCGAACTTTTTCACTTAACCATGCACGCCAAGTTTTCGCATTGGTTTTGCAGTGCCCTTTGACAACATGTTGTTACAGTACCGATAATGGTCGGTACGTCCGATTCTTGGCTGCTACCGAAACCAATGATTTCAATTTTTTTTGCTCTCTCAATTTTTGAACTTTACGCGTAAGAATTTCTCTGAATAATTATTGCAGTGGCCCTTTGTAGGGATTGAAATTTTTTCCGATTCAATTTCTTTTTTTCGTAAGTGCGATTGATTTATTTTTGAAAAGTGATACCTGGAAGGAAAAAATTGTAACTCAAGATGCGATCTTTTAATACTTGGCGTTCTTTTTACTTTTTGAAAGTTTTTTCCACGGATTTCACGTCTTTTTGAAATTTGCTTTAGTCATTTTTTTAGGAAAACTGTAACTTGAGATGCGATCTTTTGATACATCGCGTTCTTTTTACTTTTTGAAAGTTTTTCAACGGTATCTATTTACGAAAAAATTTATCATTAAAGAAGAAAATATATGTGACGGTCCGGCAATAATGAGAGATCTAGAGGTGGCCCTAGCGCAGTGGTTAGCGCTCCGGACTACGACTCCGTGGGTCCCGGGATCGAGTCCCACTCGGATCACCTTTTTATTCGCTCATTATTGCTGGACTGTGCCTCGTCACAAAATGGTGTCAGAAGTTTCCGAACCGACTACACGCTCACTCAAAATCAACGGCCCATCGAGGCAGAATCTACGGCCCACAGAGGCACAAATCTACGGCCCACAGAGGCACAAATCTACGGCCCAACGCGGCAAAAATGAAACGCCCAACGCGGCAAAAATGAAACGCCCAGAGCGGCAGAATACTTCGAATCGCCCAGAGAGGCAAAATCTTCAGGAAAATGTGACGTTAGTCGACGAGGACGTCGAATACTGTAAGAGGGGGAGTGTGACGGTCCGGCAATAATGAGAGATCTAGAGGTGGCCCTAGCGCAGTGGTTAGCGCTCCGGACTACGACTCCGTGGGTCCCGGGATCGAGTCCCACTCGGATCACCTTTTTATTCGCTCATTATTGCTGGACTGTGCCTCGTCACATATATGATTATTCTTTTATTGCTAAAAATGTATAATTTTTAATGAAATGTTCATTAATTAATCAAATTATTCCAATCATCCATTTTCGAATGAAAATCGATTTTTTTCTTTTGAAATAATTAAATTTGCAATTAAAATTTATTGAGAATTTTATTTGAATTGGAAACCAATTAATTCTGACAAAATTTGATTAATAAATGAAAAATGCATTGAAAAAAGACACTTTTTGAATTTAAAGAATAATTAAAAGTAATTCTTCATAAAAATAAACAGTTTTTTATTAAATTTAAATCGATTGATTAAATTGTTGATTGTTTTCAAAAAATGTATTATTTTCCATTTAATTTGCATTGATATATCAGACTTTTTCATAATTATTTATTTTCAAACGGAAATCAAATTTTTCATTTCAAAATAATTGAATTTATAAATGAAAATTTGTTGGAAATACAATTTTCATCTAAAAATGAAGAATGAAGTAAAATAATTTTATAAATGAATGGAAATTGAATGAAAAATTAGAGATTCTTCCAAATCAATGAATAATTCATTCAATCGATTTAAATTTATCGAGAAACTATTCATTTTTATGGAGAATTACTTATAATGATTCTTTCAATTTTTAAAATGTGTAATTTTCAATGAAAAGATCATAAATTAATCAAATTATTCCAATCATCCATTTTCGAATGAAAATCGATTTTTTTATTTTGAAATATTAAATTTGCAATAAAAATTTATTGAGATTTTGATTTTAATTTGAAATTAATTAATTCTGACATAAATTGATTGATAAATGAAAATTCCATTAAAAAAAAGACATTTTTTTAAATCAAAAGAATAATTAAAAGTAATTCTTCATAAAAATGAACAGTTTTTTAATGAATTTCAATCGATTGATTAAATTGTTGATTGTTTTCAAAAAATGTATTATTTTCCATTTAATTTGCATTGATTCATCAGACTTTTTCATAATCGTAATATTTTAATTTAGAAAAATGTAGTAGTAGTACAAGTAGTAGCAAGTAGTAGTAGTAGTAGTAGTGGAGTTTTACATGCATACCTTTGTCGGGTTTTTACATGGTATGCTTTTTCGTATTTCCTCTATTTTTTCTTTATTTCCACCATTTGTTTCTGTTATTCCCAGTGTTTTTGTTTTTCTTCACTGCGCACTGTGGACCTACATTTTTTACGTGGGTTCGGAACCACATAGAGTACAGCTTGAGACACTTAGAAAAATCGATTGGTGTCGGCGGCGGGAATCGAACCCGGGCTCGCTGGGTGGGAAACGGGCCCATTACCACTAAGCCACTGACTCTCCAGTTTTAAAAAATGTGTTATTTTCCTATGAAATTGTCACGTCCGAACGACGTGGGGGAAAAGTTGGATGTTTGAGTGTCGAGCGGTAAACACTATGTTCCATAGGCTTTTCCCTTCAGAATGTATATGGGGCATTCCACGCCAAATCACCGAGGTTTCGGCCCGACCCCCTTCGATTTTGCTGAAATTTTTTTATCATTTTCTATCCTATCAAAGACATTTTTCTTAATTTTTTCAGATTTTTTTACCCAACCTAAAAAAAGTTACGAATTTTTGAAAAGAAAACGCTCTTTTTTTTTTCAAATTCCTATAACTTTGACACAAATTGACCTTTTGGCACTTTTTTTTTTTTAAGTTTTGTTTTTACCTGTAGTTTTCAGGAAAAAAATACAAAAATTTTTTAAAAAGTCAGGAGATATGTGTGATGACCGGGGTTTGAGAGGGTGAAATTATAATAATAACGATGAAGATTGAAGAATACGTTTAAACTGAAATGTATTGAGACTTGTGGTTATAATGAGGGAGTGCACGATGTAATTAGCGGTTCGAAGGATGGTGATGAACTGAGGAGTCGAGGATGAGAATAAAGGAGAATGATTTGGTGAAGTAGTAGTGGGGAGGTGAAGCGGAGGAGAAGTTGAGGCTCGTGGGACAAAGAAGTGCTGAGGAATGCGGTGATAAGATTAGGATGCTGAGCTAGGAGTTTTGAGTGTGAGAAAGAGTTAAGAACGGATGTAAGGTATCGGGTACGAATGTGGGAAAGAGTTTTGGAAAAGAATATAAAGGGTGCTGCCGTGACACTCCCCCTCTTACAAAACGATGCTCCGCATCGTAGGTTACAAATTTGTTCTTTTCGGGCTTCTATATAATAAAAATTGTACATAATGTTAGGTTCAAGTGTGACTCTATATAAAATTTGTGTTGTTCATGAGAAGGGTTGTGTAAAAGTGTATAAGGGTCTTATTAATTTCATTGTTTTTAGGGGCTGTAGGTAATCCGGTTCATCGTTGTATTACTGGTTCTTTATTGGTCAATTTTGGTAATTCTGCATGGTCTTCCTTAAAATCCTCTTTTTTTTTTTTTGAACTGCTTTCTTTTCTGCAAATCTGTAACTAAGTAAGTCGATTAGTTGTCCATGTTAGTAGGGGTGGGGTGTTATTTCGGATGGGTGTGGTTGGTGTTATTTATCATTATCGGTTGGTTGTTACGTATGGTTGGTTTTTCTTTCTCTATTGGTCGTCTTCTCTTTGTTAGTTTCCTTTTACTGGTTTTATTTCTTCTTATTGCTCTGTCTTGGTTCCAATTCCGAATGGGTCTCCTTTCAAACGATGCTTCCTTCTAAATTTTGGTTTTCCAATTGTCGGTTCATATTTTCCCAATGGGTATTGTACCTAAATTTTCGAAGATTCTGAAACATTCTAAACTTGGTTAGTTCGCTGGTGGTTAGTGGGTGTGACATGTTATTAGTGATGGGAATGGATCTGGTTCGGTATCATGGGCTCAATGAATTACGTCGAGTGTTATGGAAAAGATTTTGCGGTTTATTATGTGCTTTACGTTTAAGATTATTAAGATAGTTATTAAGGTGGTTATTAAGGTGGTTATGGTATATAAGTTGGGTAAATATAATAATGGTAATAATGATAGTAGTAGTAATAGTACTGCTAATGATGATAACAAAATAAGTGTAGTGGTGATAGCGTAAATGCGGATGTAAGTATAAGGTGTTCTCTGTTTTGTTTTTTTTTTTTTATAGTCGTTTTCGTCTTTCAAATTTCGTCATTTTTTCGTCGAAGGTCTTGTTAAATTCTGCGCGTACTGTCGGTAATTCTTTTGCGCTGATCGTGTCGATCCAATCCTTGATGTTTTCCAGTTCTGTCTTTGTTTCGAAGCTCAGTTTTGGGGAGATTGTCTCGTCTGGTCCATATGTGATTTTTTGTCTTTTCTTTGGGGGGTCATGTTTGTCGGGAACGTCGAGTATTTGTTTTTTTGTTGTTTGGGTTGCCCTCTGTTCTACTTTCGCTTTTATTACTTGTCGTGCGTCCATCGTGATTGTAATTCTTTGTTGGTTACTTGGTCCTGGTACGTTTGTGTTGAGGATGGGTGGCGTCTTCGGTCTTAGTTCGGAAAGGAATTTGTTGATTCTTCGTTTGGTTGGTCTTTCTAACGGTATAAATGATCGTCTACTGTCATTGCTGTCGTCGTCGCTGTCGTCAATGTTAATTACGTCGGGGATCTCTTTTTTTATTTCTGTTATTATTACGTCGGTGTCTGGAGTCTCTTTTTTAATGTTGGTCGGTGTAGGAGCTGGGGAGGGGTTGGTTTTTTCATCTTCAGTGTCGTTTTCGGTGTCGCTGCTGTCGGTATCCTCGTCATCGTCTTCGGTGTCTTCTTCGTTGTAGTCGTTGTCTTCTTGGTTGTCGTCGGTGAATGTCCATGGAAATATTCCTCTTTTGGTCCAGTAGAGAGTGCAGAGGTCGATATGATCGAGCATGCGGCGAGCAGGGAAGGCTACCTTGCACAGGTGGCATTGGCGGTCGGCTGCCGGATTGGCGAGGTAGCGTGTTGTTAGGCGCTTTTTACATTCTGCGACGTGGGTGACTAGGCGTCGATGATGGGTCTCGGTTGTGCAGATGGGGCACGGGACCATAGTCAAGAGTTGCGATTCCATTTTGTTTTGTTTTTGATATTCTTCGTTTTGTGTGTGTCTGTCTGTGTTTTCTCTTTTTTTTTATCTGTTAGGGGTAGTGCGTAAGATAAACATATTTTAGTTGTGTTTGTTGTGTGTTTTCCATGCAGTGTAGTTGTTTTGAGGCTTAAGCGAAAGAAGGTATGAAGTAAGGATTCCGTTGGTTCCCTTTGTTAGTAGGTGATTAGAATGTTTGGTTAGCATAAATCTTATGGTATAATTTCTCTATAATACGTAATTGCTCTTGGTGTACTTCGTTCTCGCTCTATAAGGTTTTCCGTTGACAGTGCTATTTCGCGCGGTGGGTTTATTATTTGTACCTGGGAACGGTAAGGTTGCATCTCTATGTCCGCGTTTTGTGTTTCTTTTTTATTCTTTTTCTTTGTAATGCATGATAGGATTTTTAGTAGGGATGATATTTTTCCAAACATTGAAAATCTCCAGCCAATTGTTGCAAGTACGAGAATTGAACCTAATGAGATTCCTCCGAATTTTAGAATTGATTCGATTGTTGATAGTCTACCGTGAATGCGTTGTGTTCTAGTTATTTCTTGTGCTTTTGCTATTACTGATTTTAATGCCACTTCGTTTCTTGTTAAATCGTTACGGACGTTGTCCAAGCTGGACGGATCAGATGGTAGTTCGGTTTTAACTAAAATTTCTGTAATGTTTAGGGTTTCCATTGTGTCTACAGAGTTTTTGATCATTTTGGTTATGTTTAAAGTTAGTTTACGGGAGAAATTGACGTGGTGTACTATATTTATTTCGGTTGAAGGGACGAGCTTCGTGGTTTGTGTTTTTGCTTGACATGGTGGTTCTATTTCTAGTGTGCCTGAATCTGCTATCATTTTGATGTCGGATTTATCATTATCGCAGTGGATGTACAAATTTTCGGGTATTGGTGCTGCGTACAGCCATACGTTAGCGTTTTGAATTTTGATCCAATATGTTTGGCTGAGAGTTTTTAGACGAATGTCGCATAGTTCAAGATTTTGAAATTGTGGGTTTGTGAGTAGCTGGACTTCACATTCTGCTTTGTCGTTAACGTGTTGTACAGGGTTTGTTCCGTCGCAAATGTATCGTGTTGACATTAATTTACAGTTACTTAAATCTGCTAGGGTAAAATAGTTTTCGAAGTCGGTTGAAATTGCGGTGAATCGCGTTGATGGTTTAATAAATGCAAAACGTGTTCCTTGTTGGCGGATTGGTGTTGACATATGTCTATACAATTTGTATGTGGTCGGATCTAATAATGGGATTTTCATTATGAATATCAATTTTTCGTTGTCTTGGAATACAATAAGTTTCGAAATTGCTATTAATTGTGGTATGTGTTCTGGTTCCAATGGAGTTGGGAATTCGAGATTGGGTGTCAATTTGCTTATGTTTTCTGCGCTACGCAGCCATGTTTTTGATGATATTAGGCAAGGGTGTATTTGTCCACTTTTTGCAAAAAGTATAGCGTCGGTTAGGGTATTTGTGTCGGTTTCTAGTTCTGTAAGATCTTCTTCGATTAGGGCCATGAATTTCATTCCGTGTTGATTGTACTTAATTGTGTATATTTCTTTTCGCATGTTAACTAATGCTAGGTTAACTTGTAGTGTAAGGTTTCCTATTTCGCGTGTTATTGATTTTATTTGTTTCTGTGCTATATCAAATCCTGCTTTTATTATTTGAGTTTGGTTATATACTATTTCTGACAGATCGATCGAATTGTTTGCGAGTTGTTCGATTTGGGATGCGATTCTTTTCGCGTCGTTGTTGTCCATTGTTCCGTAAACAAATTTGAATGCTTTTCCGATGAAATTGAATAAACCTCGTTTTTTGCGTTGTTGTGTGAGGTCTGTTGACGGTGGTAGTAGTTCCCTAAGAGTCGATTCTGCGTTTTCGATGGTGTTTAGGCGATTGTGAATAGTTTTTAGCTGCGTCCTCATCAGGCATGATGGTCCTAGTGTGTTGCAATATGTGTACATACTTTGAAGGTTTTCCTGTATTTGTTGTTTCCTGAGTAATAGTCCATGTGTGTTGATGTATGTTACTAAGTTCCAGGTCGTGTGGTATGATTGGAGTTTTCCAAGTTGCTGGGAATAAAGTCCAGGATTTTCCGAAAATGATGTTACTTTTACGGGGTCGTCGCCGTTTGTGGCAAAGGCGTGGCATCTGCAACATATGCCGATTTTATTTTGTCTACGTGTACTATCTTTGTCTTTCCGTTTTCCATGAGCAATTTAACATTATTATTATCTCTAATTTCCAGGATTTCGAATGGTCCTGTGTAGTTACTGTCTAGTTTTCCTTTTTTGGGTTCCTTAATTAAAAATACTAGTTGTCCTACGTGATACTTGGGTGTTTTGGTTCGTCTGTCGTAGTAACGTTTCGTTTGTTCTTTGATTTTTTGTTGTTTTCTGAATGCCATTTCTTGGATGTTTTTCATGTGGTTATTTAATGTTACTATGTAATCGTCGAATGTGACGACTTTTTCGGGTGGCGGGAATTCTGATGGCAAGGTTGCCGGGTAACCAAAAACTAGTTCGTATGGGGTGAATCCTGTTCCTTCATGAATGCTTGTGTTGTGTGATAAAGTTGCGAATGAGATAAGTTCTTCCCAATCGCGGTCGTTGTTTCTGTAGTGTTTGATGTATTCTATTAAACTGTGATGGCTTCTTTCGAGTGCGCCATTTGATTGTGGGTGGTATGCTGACGTTCTATAATGTCGAATTTGGAAGAGTTCGGCAAATGTTTGAAAGACTTCTGACATGAAGTTTGTACCTTGATCTGAGAGGATTGCGCGAGGTGCGCCGAATGTCGTTATGAAATTTTGGCACAGCGCCCTAGCAACATCTACTGACGTTGTTCGTTTTAAGGGTACTGCGATACTGAATCTGCTAAATAAATCCATGATTGTTAGGATGTATTCGTATCCTTTGCTTGTTTTTGGTAAGGGTCCGACTATGTCGATGGCAACTTTATCGAATGCTTTGGTTGGTGTGTGGGTAATGATCATGGGGGCTCGGTCTTTAACGCGTACTAATTTGTTCTTTTGGCAATCGTAGCAAAATTTGATGAACTTTTCGATGTCTTCTTTCATGTTTTTCCAGTAATATTGGGATGCTACTCGTTGGTACGTTTTCGTGATTCCTTTATGACCTCCTACGGTCGATCCGTGGAGTTCTGTTATTATTGCTTTCCTGTTTTCTGGTGGTGGTACTGAAATAAGTCCTTCGCATAAGGTGATTGAGAGTTTTGTTCCTTTTACCATTGGTTGTAAATATGATTTGATGTTCGACCACGTGAGTGGGTCGATGATTTCTGGGTCTTTTGATATGGTGCAAGATGTCAAATTTTCCATGTGTAGCATTTGTAGGAGTGCTCGAAGACACTTTTTAATCATGAATAAGTTCGTGTTGTCCGTTGATTTTTCTTTACAGAATATTGTGAAATAGCAAGTTTCGCCATGACGCATCGTCAAAATGTGACCGGTTCTTGGTTTATGCTGTAGAAATTGTTCCTGATTGATTTTTCCTTTTTCGAGAAGTACTTTGGAAACCATTGTGTTTATTGTGCAATCAGCTGCTAAGAAATGTGCTATGTTGTCTCCTTTCGATAGGAAATTTTCTTGTGTGATCGTTACGTTTTCTTTGGCATGTGGTGTTACTTGTGGGACAGGAATTCCTTTAGTTTTCGGAGGGGTTTGATTGTTTGGTGGTTCGTCCTGTTCGGTCGATGCCATTCGTCGCGTTGTTGGTGGGATTTCCTTCTGAAGTTCTGTTTGGTTTTCGGTTTCTCCTGGTTGCGGTGCTATTGTTTCGTTGTGGATTTCTTGGTCTTCCTGTTGGGCTTCATTCCTGATGTCGTTATCTGATTCTTCGGTTGTTGAATGTACTTCTGTTGTTGATTCGTATTTTTTCGTATTGCTTCTCGTTGCTTTTTCTGATTCTGGTAGTGTCAATCTTTTCCTATGGTACTGGGGTAATCCAAATGGTGGGTCGATGTCTTCAGAATTTTGCTTTCGTGGTCTCCCTGGTCCTCGTTTTGCCGTAGGAGCTGGGAGTTGTATGATGGGATTTTTCCTAGGTCTGCCAGGTCTTCTTTTCACGGGTGAAGTTAATTGCTCGGTAATAGGATGTTTTCTAGGTCTGCCAGGTTTCCTTTTGACTATTACTTTGGATTGTGGACTGATTGAGTTTTTCCTCGGTCTTCCACGTCCACGTTTCGGTGCTGGTGTTGTAACTTCCGTTGGTGATCGAAAGTTGGGTTCCGTTACTTCGTCCGAATCTTCCTGTTCTTCTTCTTCTTCTGTACCTGAATCATCCTCCGAGTAGTGAACTGGAGGTGACCTGAAGGTCGCGGTTACCGGGTACTTTGCATGGTTCGAGTTTTCCAACACTTGTTCTTCTATCAGCCTTCTTAATTGTTGCGCGTTTGAATGTTCGTTGCTTAATTTTTTATTTTCTTCAACGGTGGATTGAGTGCTTGCATCTTTTGTATTCGATTGGCCACTTGAATGATTGGCGGGATTGAGAGCTTTTTTTAATGTTGGCAGCACAGGGTCTGCTTCTTTTTGTTTATGCAGCGCGGAGCTTACATCATTTTTATTCATTTCATTTTCATTTGCTTCATTATTATTTGATTCATTTTCATTTCGTCGCGTTGAGCTCTGTTCCGCTTCTTCGTGAGACGTGGCTTTTCCTTGTGTTTTCGTTTCGTTTTTCGTCGTTGAGTTTTTATGCACTTTTTCTTCTTCACTTGTTGAATTTGCTGTTTCTTCGTTTCCGCTCGTTGGCGTAAGATTTCTTTTTTCATTGTTTTCTTGAGTTTCTTGACTTTCGCGCACTTCTTTTTCGTTTTGGCGTGTTGAATTTCCATAATTTTCATTGTTTCGTTGTATTTTTTCACTTTCGTTTGCCGTTTGTGGCGTTTTTTGCACTTTTAAATTTTCTTCAACTTCGTTTGTTGATTTTCGTAGTATTGAGCTCTTGTTGGCTCTTTCATTATTCTTTTCATTGTTCATTGTTGCTTTTTCATTATTTTCATCACTTTGTATCATTTTATTTTCGTATAGCATTTCTTCTCTTTGTTGCGTAGTATTCTTATTTATTACTTCTTTCATCGTAACTTCTGCTTCGTCTTGAATAATCGTTTTTTCTCGTTTTCCTGTTTCGTTGCCTGTTTCGTTTTCCATATCGTCGTCCGATGTGGTGCAGTTCCTTTTGCGATCCACATCGTATTCCATTTTACTGTCGCTCGTGTTCCGTGGGGCTTGCTGATTTTCTTGATTATTTGAGTCCATTGGTTCTTCTTCTTCGGACGTTGGTTCGTCCTGGTTGTTGTTGTCGATTTCTACATCCATGTTAGGGTGTGCACTCCCTTTGATAACATGTTGTTCGTTGGTTTTTGCTTTTTCGTTCAGTTGCTTGTTTGTAGTCTCAGTTTCTTCAGCTGGTAAAATGATTACTTTGTCGGGTGATGGGTTCCCAGAATCTTCGTCTGAGGAGGTTCTGATGCGTTTTTCTCCTTGCTGGGTCATTTTTAGTCTTTTTGAGTCCTCGTCGTCAACGTCTGTGGATTCCTCTCGAGGTCTTATCGGAAAGGCGTTGGCTGGGTTTCGGGAAAGTGCGTCTGCGACGACATTAAGTTTCCCTGGTTTGTGGTGAACACTAAATTCGTAGCCGTTAAGGATTGCCTGCCAACGTTGGAGTTGTTGCGGCGGATTTGGTTTGTTGATGAGATACGTCAGTGCCCTGTTGTCGGTCACGAGGGTGAAATGGTGTCCGTACAGGTAGTGCTTGAAGTATTGGATGGAATGTACCATTGCCAAAAGTTCTTTTCGCATTGCGTCGTACACTTTCTCGGCTTTTGAGAGTGTACGGGAGTAGAAGGCTATTGGGTGATCGAATTTATCGTACTCTTGGCTGAGTACGGCGCCGATCGCATAGTCTGATGCGTCGGTTGTGAGTTTAAATTCTTTCTCGTAGTCTGGGTATCGTAAGATTGGTTCGTTCGTTAATTTTTGTTTGAGGGTTTCGAATGCTTCTTGACAGTCGTTTGTCCACTTGAATTCTTCCGTCTTTTTTAGTTGGTTTGTTAGCGGAAGGGCAATTGTTGCGAAGTTTTTGATGAACCTTCTGTAATAATTCGCTAATGCGTGGAATTGCGTGATAGTTTTCTTATTTGTGGGAACTGGGAAATTTTGGACTGCCCGTACTAGTTCGGGTCTTGGTTGACAACCTTTTTCGCTAATGACGTGGCCTAGATATTCGACTTTCTTCTGGAGAAATTGGCATTTATCTGTTTGGAGTGTGAGGCCAGCGTCGGACAGTCTTTTTGCTAAGCGATGGAATTTTTTTCCATGTTCCTCAAGGTCTGCGGCGTAAATGACGATATCGTCTAAATAGACGAATAGGTCAGTACCTTGGAGTCCAGATAAAGCAACATCCATTAATCGTTGGAATGTTGCGGGTGCGTTTTTTAGGCCAAATGGCATACGATTGAATTCGTAATGTCCATTTGGTGTGGAGAAAGCGGTTTTTGGTTTGTCTCTTGGGTGCATTTCGATTTGGTGGAAACCTGAAGCCAAATCTAGCACTGAATAGTAGCGAGATCTACCCAATTGGTCTATGATGTCTGTGATGTTTGGTAATGGGTACGCATCTGGGGTTGTTTTTTCGTTAAGTTTCCTAAAATCGATGACCATACGCCATCGTTTGTTGCCTTTTTGATCGGGTTTCTTTGGGACGATCCAAACGGGTGAATTGAATGGTGATAACGATGGTTGAATTATTCCCTTGTCGAGGAGATCGTTGACTTGATTGTGTATTTCCTCTTTGTGGACTTGTGGGAATCTGTACTGTTTTGTGTTTATTGGTATGTCATCCGTTGTGAATATTTCGTGTTTTACGAATGATGTCGACCCTAATTGTTCGCCTGGTAGGCTGAACAGGTGTGAGTGTTCGAAGGTTAGTTGGAGGACATGTTCCTTCTCTACTTCATCTAAATTTTCTAGATGCAAGAGAGGTTTTAATTTTTTAAATCTTTCCTGTTTCCCTAATGTTCTTGTTGTACGGATTTCTGCACGATTTCCGGTTGGAAAGTCGTTAGAGCCGTGATTATCGATATCGACTGGTCTGTCGGATATCATTTCAATCGGTTGTAATTCGATTGTTGGGACTCGGAGGTGTATGTTATAGTCATTGGTGTTTATTGCGCATAAATATGCAACACCGTTTCGGTTTGTAACTACTGCGTCACCGATGAATAATCCTTCGCCTGCTTCTATTCTCGGTACGTAACCTTCGGTTAGGTTCGTGTTTTTGATTCGGATGTGGATGGTGGATTTGGTTCGAGCTGGGATGGAAACTTTTTCGTTTGTTTCAAAAGGTATCTGTATACCTCTGAAGTTTATGCAGGATTGGGTGTACAGAATGTCGGCTGGTGTTTCTTTGAAAAATTCGTCGCCCAGGACGGCGTCCTGGGGGATTGGCCATTTGAAACGGATCGTGTGAAATTCGACCGGTATTCCTTTTATCTTGATCACGCATTTTCCTGATGTGAAAATGGTGTCGTCTGTTATTCCTGTTAGTTCGTAAATGATTGAAAAGTCAACTGGGACGTGTTTTGCTATTGCGTCTCTTCTTATCAAGTTGATTTCTGCTCCGGTATCGATTAAAAATGTTGTGTCCTTGTTAAGCAAGTCGATTGAGTCTACTTTGACAGTCGGTGGTGTATGTCTTTTCGTTTTTTCTAGTGAAATCCTTGCTTTTTTAATAGTTTGCGTTTTCGTGTCTAATGGTTTTGGGTCGTGCGCTCTTGCGATGTGCTCCCGGTCGCGCTGTCCCGCGGAGTCGCCGTCGAGTTTTTTTGTGCGATTTCCGTTACGAATTTCGCAAGTTGTTCGAATTTTGAGTGTAATTCTTCGAATTTATCGTCGTTGGGTCTTCGGTTATTTGAATTATCGCGGTGCCTGTTTTGCGAGTTGTCGCGATACCTGTTTTGCGAGTTGTCGCGATATCTGTTCTGAGAGTTATCGCGGAATCTGTTTTGCGAATTGTCGCGGTTGTTCCGAGAACTACCGGATTGCCTGTCGTAAAATTCATTATATCTACTATTTCTGTCTCGATTTTGAGAATTGTCTCTGTTTCGGAAATTGTTTTGTTGGCTGTTTTGATTGTTTCTGTTGTGGTTGTTTTGGTTCGAGTAGTCTCTTTGTCTATAATTATTTTGAGGGTATCGGTTTTGATAATTTTGATTTCTGTAATTGTTTTGATATCGATCTCGCGAGTTATTTCGATATCCGAAGGGTCTGTTGTAATTTTGCGGGCCGCGCGATTCGCTGCGGTACCTGCTTTGTTGGTTATTGAATCTGTTGTCGAAAGGGGATTGGCTTCTAAAATTTTGGTTCATTTTTTCTCTCAGTTCTCTGAGTGTGTGACAATTTCCTGTGGAGTGACTTCTTGATTGGTGAAGTTCACAAAATACATCTGTGTGTTGGTTTCTGGTTTCCGCGAATTGAATTCTAGCTGTTTCTGGTGTTTGTGTTAGTGTGTGTTCTCTGGATATTCTACCGTGGTTTACCGATTGACGGTGTCGAAGTTCTTGTTCGACGTGAATTGCTTCTCTGACTGCTGTGTCAAATTCTCTGAGATTTTGTTGGTTTAAATTTACTGCGATTTTATCAAAGAGTCCTCTGACGAAGGCTCTAGTTACTGATTTTTGGACTTCTTCTACTCTTTTCTTTAAATATGCCTGTTCCTCGGCTCTGCCGTAGCATTCGTTTAATCTTTCTGTTATTCGTTTTGAAATCATTCGAGTTCGTGTGGCGTATTCTGCTACTGACTCGTTAAAATTTTGGGAAATGGCTTTGAGTTCTAGTTCTAAGTCTAATAATTCGATAGTGGCACCAAAACTTTCTTTGAGGTCTCGGTAAAATTCGTCGAGGGTTGTGTAATTTTTTGTTTCTGCCAAATCTTGGGCAAATCCTGTTAATTTATATTGAACAGTCACAAGAAATTGCGGCTGTTGGTCGTCAGGGATTAATTTTGCAGCTCGTTTACAAGCGCCAATAAAATGATCTACAGGGATGTTTTTTCCGTCGAAGGTAGGGATGAGTCCGTAAAGATCACGGAAGGTTAAGCTAACTCCTTCCATTTTTTCTGTTTTTAGGTGGAAGAATGAGGGTAAATTATTCTGACGCGTACTGGTGCGTCGGGGTGGTCGTATTGGTTCTATTTTGAATTTTCTGTGTTCCTCTTTTTTTTTCAATTTTTCCCATGTATTTTGGTTTGTTTAGAATGGCTCATTTTTTTTTTTTTTATATCTACTGGGAGGGTGAATTTTGTAAAAAAAAAGAAATTATTTCGTTGATTTTTGTTTTTTTTTTTTGGGGTTATTTGTTATTATTTTTGTTCGTATTTGTGCTTGATTCGTGAAAACGGGGTCGTTTTGTGTTAAAAGGGGAAATTTTGTAAAAAGGAAGTCCTTTTTTTTTTTTTTTTTGACAAAGTTTTTTTTTGTTTTTTTTTTATAAATATGTTGCTATTTTTGTTCAAATAATTGGTTGGAGTAAATTCATTTTTAAATTCGAGGGAAATAGTGTAAGCGAATATGGGTTAAAATTTGCAAGATTTAAAAATTTTTGGTTTCTGCGTTTTTTTTTTTGGTGGGCTATGAAAAGAGCACAAATTTTTAATAATATGTTCGGTTTTTCCTCAAAAGGTTCAATTTGTCTACTGAAAATTGTTTCGTTTTTTTTTGTTATTGGCTTCGTTTTTTTTTTTTGAAAAGAAAATTCGGTTTGTTTCAAACGGGAGATGTTAAATGTTTGTAAATATCCGTTATTACTTGAATTTGTCGCGTGAAGCGCGAAAGTGTCGAAATATATGTTCGGTGTGAACGGGGCCTAAAAGAGCGCGTATATCTATATATATATCCGTCGCGAACGAAGCACAAGAGCACGCGTACTATTACTATATATTTTGGTCAGCTGTGCATGCGAGGCGTGCGAAGAAAGAAAGAATAAAGGAGGAATAAGAATATCGAGCGTCTTTGTCGCTCTTTACGTACGCAGATGGGGAGCCGTGTTGGTGCGACAAGGCCAGCGGTATACGCTCATGCGTCGCACAGGCTCTCGCGTGAGTTGTGTGTGTGAGTGAGCGACTTTGTCGTCTCTCCTCACTTCTATGGGCAATTCTGTGTTAAATTTAAGTTTAAGTGCGTAATTTGGTACTTACATTGCCAGGATTATCCAAATTTTTATTTGCATTTGAATTTTCGTCCTTCCTTCTATTTTTGGTGTCGAAATTTGGAATGATGCGCTTTTCTCTCTCTTGCTTTTGTCCGTTGGTGAGGGAGAGAGAGGAGAAAAAAAAAATTTTCACTGTTCGTCGTTGATGTTTTCTTTTTTTTTTTTTCACTGTTCGTTGTTTCGATTTTTCCTTATCTTTTTTCACTGTCTTTCCGTTAACTTCGTTGAACTTTTTTTTGTTTCAAACTTTCACTTTTTCGTTGTTTTTCGTTCTTTTTTGTTTCGCGGTTCGCGTGCGGTGTTCGAATCCCGCTTCTGACACCAGTTGTGATGACCGGGGTTTAAGAGGGTGAAATAATAATAATAATGATGAAGATTGAAGAATACGTTTAAACTGAAATGTATTGAGACTTGTGGTTATAATGAGGGAGTGCACGATGTAATTAGTGGTTCGAAGGATGGTGATGAACTGAGGAGTCGAGGATGAGAATAAAGGAGAATGATTTGGTGAAGTGGTAGTGGGGAGGTGAAGCGGAGGAGAAGTTGAGGCTCGTGGGACAAAGAAGTGCTGAGGAATGCGGTGATAAGATTAGGATGCTGAGCTAGGAGTTTTGAGTGTGAGAAAGAGTTAAGAACGGATGTAAGGTATCGGGTACGAATGTGGGAAAGAGTTTTGGAAAAGAATATAAAGGGTGCTGCCGTGACAGAAATAATTAAATTTGCAATTAAAATTTATTGAGAATTTTATTTGAATTGGAAATTAATTGATTCTGACATAATTTGATTAATAAATGAAAATTTGATTTATAAAAGACATTTTTCGAATTGTAAGAATAATTGAAAGTAATTCTTTATAAAAATAAAACGTTTTTTTAAAAAATTTCAATCGATTGATTAAATTGTTCATTGTTTTCAAAAAATGTATTATTTTCCATTTAATTTGCATTGATATATCAGACTTTTTCATAGTTATTTATTTTCAAACGGAATAGTATTTTACGCAACAAGTGCGGAAAGCGACGAATTACATCGCGCGTGAAGTTGCCGCATGAGCCGAAGGCTTATGATACATATTCGCACGAGTACGAGTGTGAATATGTATCATAAGTCAAGGCGAATGCGGCAAACGCGCGATGTACTTCGTTGTTTTTCGCACATATTGCGTACAATATTTTTTGTGATACTTGCCTCGAAAGTTCGATTTGAGGATCAAAAAACATCGACTGACATCTGATAGTTAAGCTATCTGACATATGAATGTCCGCACTAGTGCGGTAAAGTCTTCTCACCGTGCGGTAAAGTCCACATTACCGCACTAGTGCGGTAAAGTAAGACAAAAGAGCAAGCGTTGAGAAATAGGCTACTTTCGCCACGGAAAACGCCAACCGAAAATCGCACTTTCAAGGCAAGTATCACAAAAATCAAATTTTTCATTCCAAAATAATTGAATTTATGAATGAAAATTTGTTGGAAATACAATTTTCATCTAAAAATGAATAACTGTAAAATAGTTTTATAAATGAATGGATATTGAATGGAAAATTAGAGATTTTTTCAAATCAATGAATAATTTATTCAATTGATTTAAATTTATTGAGAAACTATTTATTTTGATGGAGAATTACTTATAATGATTCTTTTATTTTTAAAAATTTCTAATTTCTAATGAAAAGGTCATTAATTAATCAAATTATTCCAATCATCCATTTTCGAATGAAAATCGATTTTTTTATTTTGAAATATCAAATTTGCAGTAAAAATTTATTGAGATTTTGATTTTAATTTGAAATTGATTAATTCTGACATAAATTGATTGATAAATGAAAATTCCATTAAAAAAGACATTTTTTTAATTAAAAGAATAGATAAAAGTAATTCTTCATAAAAATAAACAGTTTTTTAATAAATTTCAATCGATTGATTAAATTGTTGATTGTTTTCAAAAAATGTATTATTTTCCATTTAATTTGCATTGATTTATCAGACTTTTTCATAATGGTAATATTTTAATTTAGAAAAATGTAGTAGTAGTAGTAGTAGTAGTAGTAGTAGTAGTAGTAGTAGTAGTAGTAGTAGTAGTAGTAGTCGTAGTAGTAGTAGTAGTAGTAGTAGTAGTAGTAGTAGTAGTAGTAGTAGTAGTAGTAGTAGTAGTAGTAGTAGTAGTAGTGGAGTTTTACATGCATACCTTCGTCGGGTTTTCACATTGTATGCTTTTTCGTATTTCCTCTATTTTTTTCTTTATTTTCACTATTTGTGTCTGTTATTCCCACTGTTTTTGTTTTTCTCCACTGCGCACTGTGGACCTACGTTTTTTACGTGGGTTCGGAACCACAGAGAGTACAGCTTGAGACACTTAGAAAAATCGATTGGTGTCGGCGGCGGGAATCGAACCCGGGCTCGCTGGGTGGGAAACGGGCCCATTACCACTGAGCCACTGCCTCTCCAATTTAAAAAATGTGTTATTTTCCTATGAAATTTTAATTCATGAATCAAATTATTTTGATCATCTATTTTCGAATAAAAATCGAATTTTTCATTTTGACATAATTAAATTTGTAATGAAAATTTGCTGAGAATTCGATTTTTATTTGAAAATGAATGATACCAACAGCGGTAGGTTCGCGGTCGGTGCGTGGTTTCGGCGATCACACAAGTTGAGCAGCGTCGACTGCGGTCAGTACTTGGTTGGGTGACCGCTTAGCCATGAAAAAAAGAGAAAATATGCATAGGATACATGAATAGGATAGGATACAAGTCGTACTGCGTGTGAGGACAGCTAATATCACATATACAAGCGGCTACCAAACGATAACAAACGATTCCATTCGATATCGAACGATTCCATACAATTTCATACGACTACCAAACGATTCCATACTATTACATACGACTACCAAACGATTCCATACGACACCATTACATACATATATGACATATATAACTTATGGTTGGGTAAGATGTATGTGTTAATAAATATGTAGAATATAAATATATAAGGAGTAAAGAGGTTACATAATAGGGTAATTAAAAAAGTCAACGTATATGTGTGAGAGTGGATTATATGAGGTAAATAGGTTATAAATGTATCAAGTATGTAAAGTATATATAAGGTAAAAATGGAAAATAATAGAAAAAGACAAATATATATATTATATATACATAATAGGGTATATGAGAAGGTATGTGTACGTGTGAAAGTGGAATACATGAGGTAAATAGGTTGAATGTATGAAGTACATAAGGTGAAAAGTGAATCAATTTTTTTTTTTAATGAATATATATCTATAATATGTATATATATAGGGAGTAAATAGGTTGCATAATAGGGTAATTTAAAAAGTAGACGTATGTGTGTGAGAGTGGAATATATGAGGTAAATAGGTTAAATGTATTAAGTATATAAAGTATATATAAGGTAGAAAATGAAAAATAATAGAAAAAGATAAATATATATTATATGTACATGATAGGGTATATGAGAAGGTATACGGGTATGTGTGAAAGTGGAATAGATGAGATAAAAAGGTGAAATATATGAAATATATTAGGTGAAAAGTGAAAAATGATGAAAAAAGTTGAATATATATATACATAATATGTATATAATATGTTGTAACGGAACGGCCTTATCCCTGGCTGGATTTCTAGTCTCGGAGAAATCTGCCAGAGGGCCACGGCTGGAGCGCTCTCGCTTACGCGACGTATCCCCCGTGCGCCTATAATGGTCCGTCACATTTCCTTATTCCTTCTCCAATTCCTTACCAAAAATGTATGAAAACATAAGAAATTAGGAGCATTTTCACGACCTACGTGTCGTCGAGTCTTTTAAGAAGACTCTAATGATCCGGACGAAAGTATTCGTTTTTGAATGCCGAGTCGAGATTACTCCTCGGATCGCAAGACGGGGAAATCTGAAGGTGATAACCCATCCCGGGCAAGACTCGCCGGTCAGTGCACGAACCTGCACACTAACCTCTCCTAAAGGAGAGAAGAGGATCTAAAAAATCCTAAGTTTCGGCATTCGGCTTCGGTCACCGAATGGCGAAACGTTTCAATGGCGCCCGAACAGGGACCGGCAGAATTGTGGGTTTTCCTTTACCTTTCCCCCCCAAGCATCGTACTCTCCTAGAAAGAGTGCTCCTTGAAGACATGTGCGGAGTACCCGTGTCTCAAGCTCACACTCTTTGGAGGGGCGATGTAACGGAACGGCCTTATCCCTGGCTGGATTTCTAGTCTCGGAGAAATCTGCCAGAGGGCCACGGCTGGAGCGCTCTCGCTTACGCGACGTATCCCCCGTGCGCCTATAATGGTCCGTCACATTTCCTTATTCCTTCTCCAATTCCTTACCAAAAATGTATGAAAACATAAGAAATTAGGAGCATTTTCACGACCTACGTGTCGTCGAGTCTTTTAAGAAGACTCTAATGATCCGGACGAAAGTATTCGTTTTTGAATGCCGAGTCGAGATTACTCCTCGGATCGCAAGACGGGGAAATCTGAAGGTGATAACCCATCCCGGGCAAGACTCGCCGGTCAGTGCACGAACCTGCACACTAACCTCTCCTAAAGGAGAGAAGAGGATCTAAAAAATCCTAAGTTTCGGCATTCGGCTTCGGTCACCGAATGGCGAAACGTTTCAATGTATATATATATATTTATATATAGACTGTATGAAAAAAATCATTACTTTATTTATTTATTTTTATATTACTAAGATATCTCATTATTTGTTAAATTCGAATTTAAATAATTGAAATCGAAAAACGAACGACGAAACGCGATGACGTCACAGCGAGACAAATGTCCCCTTTTGAGACAAATTCTCAAAAAAATTTCACCAACATCATCGTTCTCAGAATGGACCGAGTCGATTTTGTTGCAACAAAGACCAATCGGAAGAGAAAAATCGAAAAAAATTCAATAGAAAAATTGACATTGTTTGGTCCAGCCGTTTATCTGTGAAATCGATTTAAAGGCGCTGTGACGTCATCACTTCCGGTATATTCGCGTATATAAGAGTGCGGTAGCTTTCTTTTAATACTTGGCGTCGAGCCGCTACCGCGTCTCTTGATTTACTGAGAATTTGATTTTTATTTGAAAATGAATGATACCGACAGCGGTAGGTTCGCGGTCGGTGCGTGGTTTCGGCGATCACACAAGTTGAGCAGCGTTGACTGCGGTCAGTACTTGGTTGGGTGACCGCTTAGCCATGAAAAAAAGAAAAAATATGCATAGGATACATGAATAGGATAAGATACAAGTCGTACTGCGTGTGAGGACAGCTAATATCACATATACAAGCGGCTACCAAACGATAACAAACGATTCCATTCGATACCGAACGATTCCATACAATTTCATACGAGTACCAAACGATTCCATACTATTACGTACGACTACCAAACGATTCCATACGACACCATTACATACATATATGACATATATAACTTATGGTTGGGTAAGATGTATGTGTTAATAAATATGTAGAATATAAATATATAAGGAGTAAAGAGGTTACATAATAGGGTAATTAAAAAAGTCAACGTATATGTGTGAGAGTGGATTATATGAGGTAAATACGTTATAAATGTATCAAGTATATAAAGTATATATAAGGTAAAAAATGGAAAATAATAGAAAAAGACAAATATATATATTATATATACATAATAGGGTATATGAGAAGGTATGTGTACGTGTGAAAGTGGAATACATGAGGTAAATAGGTTAAATGTATGAAGTACATAAGGTGAAAAGTGAATCAATTTTTTTTTTAAATGAATATATATCTATAATATGTATATATATAGGGAGTAAATAGGTTGCATAATAGGGTAATTTAAAAAGTAGACGTATGTGTGTGAGAGTGGAATATATGAGATAAAAAGGTGAAATATATGAAATATATTAGGTGAAAAGTGAAAAATGATGAAAAAAGGTGAATATATATACATAATATGTATATAATATGTATATATTGTAACGTAGATTTTCCCGACGGGGTCCATCTAGTCCCTACTCGGCTCGCGTCACTCCTCGCGCCGTCCAAGGCCGCGAGAGCGGGCTGGGCGCCAGGCACATAGTGCCGCCGACCAACGTCGACTTTGTGTTCGCCCGCCCCCGGCGATCAAATTTGGCTGGGGACGCGAGGAACGACACGACCGAGGCGGTCCGGCCACTCAGCCCCATACTGAGATACTAAGGGGTAGAGGGGGTGATTCTTTGGGGAAAAGAGTAACAGCAGGATATCGAGAAACGTAACAAAATAAACTGACTCTAAACGATCAAGAATTAAAAGGTTAACAATAGTATTTATTTGAAAGAATCAGAAGGGATTTTACAAGGCAATTGAAATATGAAATCCGGGCGGCTCTCGCCGGCCCGTTACAAAGAAAATAATAAGGTCGCGCAAACGCTACCAGGAAATAACGTCTCCGCCTGACGATGGACGAAAGCGTAAGATCGAAACGAAACGAAACGTCTTGGGCCCTGCCAGGCTGTACCGAAGGTAACTAAAATCGAACGTCGGCCTGACCGTAATCCGGCGGCTGATTCGCCTGTGACGCAACGGCCGCGAGGCATAGGTAGTACGTCATCAGGCTAACAGACCGTCAGCCAAGGTAGCAGCTCAGAAACAACGTCGCAAGGCAGAAGGTAATCGGCCCTAAGTGCGAGGCGGTACTTGAGGCCACGCGAGATCTCGAAAGGCAGAAGAGACTTCATGATAGTCGCGGCGAAATAAGGCAAAAGTTACGCATCGTCAGTCGGGACGTTTTGACAAAGGTTCCTGGTAGCACGAAATAATAGGCAGCGAAAAACCAGACTCGAATTAATCAATAAGGGACAGCGAAATAATTCTTGAAACGCACGACACGTGCAAAAATAGAATAAATACGAAACCGAGCTCAGACCACCGAAATATCGACAAACACATCCGCGAACAATAGGCTCTACGCCTTACCGTAGCGATCGAAGCTAGGGCACGAGAGCGAGAGAGATAGAACGAATACAAACGCGTGCGCGCTGGCCGACTCGAGGCCACGCGCGACGAAGGAATTCTCCGAGCGACGACTCAAGCACAACGAAATAAAATATATTTTTGTCGCTCGAAGAATATTATACAAAAGCATACCGAGATCGGAATTGATGATGCAAAATAAATTACGTTAAGTTAAGGCGAGGGAACACGGAAAATATTCTAACGAAACAACTTGAGACGCTATCGTTTGTCGACTCGCCTCGTCTTGTTCGGCCACAAAATGACTCGAATGTTCGAGGGAAAAGCCGGGGACGGATGGCTGGTCACGCCCGAAAATGTCAACCCCTTTTCCTCTCGAACGCAAAAAAAACTCTAACGAAATAATCTCCCGGAATGGCCGCCAATTTTCGCCATCCCGGGGATCGCAAAAATACCAATAAATGCCGAACAAACGAGGCGATCGAAGGGAGAAATTAGAACGGGCTCACCGAGAAACTCGTGGTCCAGGTGACGACAGCAACCAAGGCAGCAAAGGCAAAAGGTAAAGGCAGCAAGGCAACAAAGGCAGCGGAAGTCAAAAGAGAAGATGTCACCACTCCGGACAGGCACTTGACGAAGACTGATTTGCATCGATCGCAAATCTCGTTGCTCACGTTCTCGCGCCATCCCCACCACCGTAACAGGTGTCCCGCGAGGCAGCACTAGCGCGCTCTAGGCGCGAGCTAGGCTGTTGCCGGGCCACGTGATCTTCGCGGCCCTTTTGAATTGCGCGCACCGCCGATCGCGAAATCGACGGTACGCGACTCGAAATAATTTAACTCGCCCACGCCTTGCCGCTGACCGTCTCTCCTTCGACAATCGTCCCCTTGCGTTCGGCTGAGCCGTGCCTCGGGTACGCTTCCTCTGGGGATCCGGGCGGTGTCCATGACGGGACGAAGGGGAGGCCTCCCTCGCGGCTCGCCGACCAAGCGAGTCGCGGTGGGCCCACACGCCACGTTAGGCGAACAGCACCTCCGCCCCTGGTTTCCCGAATCCCGCTAAAATGAGGCGCCGGGGCTAGCGGACCGTGGCACCCGAGGTTACGGCTGTGGACGTTGCAACTACTTGGTTGCATCGGCGAGGAGGCCACGGGGGGCATCATCGAATGGCCACAGAACCGGCGTGGTCCTCCGTACGTCCACCAGCAGCCGCGATGATTGCGACTAAGACGCACTGACGGGGCGAAAGCTTTGAGAAAAACGGGGCGGCAAAGCAAGGCAAAAGGCAAAAAAAATGTTTTCCCTCGCGAGAAACCCATGCCGAAGCGGGTGCACGAGAAACGCAACAACACAAAAGGCAATGGCTAGAAAGGTAATACTGCGTTTCGTGTTTCTCGGTGTTCTCAAGGCAACAAAGGGAATCTCAAATACTCAAAATTAACTGAAGGGGTCGATCTCGGTAGCTCGCGATAATAGCTGAAATTCGCGAAGGTATTTCGATGCTCGAGCCGGTTTGTTGACAAAATACTTAGAATTAACGTCGTATAAAATGAAATAATAATAAAAGGTTGTATAATTACGACGCGTTGAGTCTCCGCAAATGCTCTGTCCGTTCTTTCGACGAGTGGCGACCGAAAAATGGACCGAAAACCCGGTCCACTGGTCGACAGGGATTCGTGCGAGTGACGTAGCAAAAAGTTACGTCACAATATATATTTATATATAGACTGTATGAAAAAAATCATTACTTTATTTATTTATTTTTATATTACTAAGATATCTCATTATTTGTTAAATTCGAATTTAAATAATTGAAATTGAAAAACGAACGACGAAACGCGATGACGTCACAGCGGGACAAATGTCCCCTTTTGAGACAAATTCTCAAAAATTTTTCACCAACATCATCGTTCTCAGAATGGACCGAGTCGATTTTGTTGCAACAAAGACCAATCGGAAGAGAAAAATCGAAAAAAATTCAATAGAAAAATTGACATTGTTTGGTCCAGCCGTTTATCTGTGAGATCGATTTAAAGGCGCTGTGACGTCATCACTTCCGGTATATTCGCGTATATAAGAGTGCGGTAGCTTTCTTCTAATACTTGGCGTCGAGCCGCTACCACGTCTCTTGATTTGTCTAATTTGAATTCGTTCATTCACCCAGTACAAGAATCTTTGCGCACGAGGCCATCATCATTCGTATTCTGGAATGCTTAAACAGAGGAGACATATTTGGGGAAAAAATATTGCACAGTGAATCGTACATACAGAAGCTGTTGAGCAAAATTGCTCCCAAGGGATTCAATAACATTTTTCGCAGCAAAATAAAACTGGTGAGTAGCGATGAAAATCAATTCTAAAAATATTGCATGCAATCATTTAATTTATAGTGCATATAATTGTACCATATCAGCTGGTGCAAACTACGTCACAGCTTATTGTGCTCACTGTGCGGCTGACGGGCTTGGTCTCTTTCTCTGACTCTTCCATTTTGAAACGATAAACCGAATTTCCATTAATTTTAGAAATTTCCATTTTTAAATCTCATTCTAATTATTTTTACAAAACATGAGAGGAGATTACTCAATTTACTCTATTTATTCTGCACAGTCTGCCAATTTTTTCTCCGTTAAAACGTATTGAGCGACGAAAAAAAAATTCAATAATGTAGCGTTCAGTTGTTTTTAATAATATAGCCTTATCTACGCGGTGAAACACTCGCTACTTATCTAGTTTAATCAACATTTCCAAATCCCTAGATAATTTATCGGATTATTATTCATTATTATTCCTTCCATAATGACTTGATGTCATTCTAACTTTTTCACCAGACCCTTGTGCTGTATTTATTTTACATCATTTAATATCGTCTTCGTGGAGACAAAAAAGAACCCTTACGTCGACAGCGCGGCAGAAATTATTAAGTTTCAACTCAATTCATGATGAAATGAGTCAAATCGGCTGCTTTTTTATCGAGCCCTCCGTATGAAAAATCAAGGACACTGTGTAAATATCTTTTTTGCGCATTGGAAAATATAAATTGATTACTGCGGTCAAAATTTTCTTATCGTAGGAAGTTAGTCACATCTTCAAAAGTAAAAGTTAACTGAACGACGCGGTCAGTTCCCCATCAATGCGAATTTATTCTATATCAAAGATAACTTCATTATCGTAATAAAGCTTCTTTTTCCAGGTGCGATGTTTGAATGTCAGTTTTGTACTTACCGGTCTCAACGATTAGCACCGTACTTGCAGCATAGGAAATTACATTTGAATTTATCTCAAAACTTTCACTGTGGGTTTGAGGGATGCCAGAAGGTATTTAGAGTAGAAGGGTCCTTACGATCGCATTTATTGTGCACACATCAAGTGATCCCGCAAGGTCCGAAAACTGATAGTCCTTCTACTTCTCGTGCCGTAAATATAAGATTGATTTGCTCGAAGCCTCTCTGTAGAAAAGAATTCGAATCCGACAAAGCTATCATCAAACATTTGAAATCGCATATTCGCAACAAAGAGAACATTGAGTGCCCTTTCCCTAATTGCGGTAAAGAATACGGTGTTCTGCATTCCTTTACGGGACACTTGTCGAAAAAACATAAAAATTCTGTGGGTAGTAGTGCGTGCCTTGATGCAAGTCCATGCATTCCGAGCTGCGAAAATTCAACTATTGATGATAGCTGCATTGATGAGCAAAGTCTCTTAATTGAGGATTTGTCTTTACCAAACCTTGACAGCGATGATATCCATAGCGATACAGAGCACCCAAATCCGATGGATGTATTCTTCGCAAATATCGCGCAATTGTTTTTGAAATTAGAGTGTCAATTACTGGTACCGGTGTCAACACTTCAGACTATCGTCCTGGGTATATCGAATGCTCAAGAACAAAGTCAGAAAATTGTTACATCTAATTTGGAAATGCGCTTATCCGAAGATGGTATTCTTTCCGAAGAATTGATCTCTATCGTCAAAAAAGTTTTCAGCGACGACCCTTTTCACGTATCGGTAAAGACGTTGGACACAGATTACAAACGTAAATGTTTTTATAAAAAACACTGTGCCTTTGTAGAACCTGTTGAGGTAGTATTGACCACTGATCACGAGAAGAAAACATTTTTCCACTACGTTCCCATTCACGATACTTTAAAGGAGCTCTTCACTGATAAATCTTTAAGTAACTATCTGCGTCAAAATCCCGAAAATCGCGTGCGAGACATTCTGACGGATTTTACTGATGGATCTGTGTTCAAAAACTCTGTTTTTTTTTTCAACAAAACGCTAACGCTCTAAAATTGATTTTATACCAAGACGCGTTCGAAGTCGTCAACCCGATCGGTACTGCCATCCATAAATATAAACTAGTAGGCATCTATCTAGGAATTGGTAACCTTCCGGAACACGTTCGATCGCATGTAAATTCAATAAAACTTATCGCACTTTGCAAGGAAAAGAACTTTGATCACAACAAGGTCTACGGAAAAATCATAGATGATCTCAAACCAATCAAATCGGAAGGAATACAGCTGTCTTCAGGAGAGCGTATCAAAGGGTCACTTGCTTTCATCGCAGGCGACAATCTGGGAAGCCATTCGCTTGGTGGTTTCGTCGAGAATTTCAGTCGGTCTATTTATTTCTGTCGGTACTGTCTAATCACACGGACCGAGTTTGACAATGACGAAATTCAGTCCATGACGTACGAACGACGAACCATTGAAAATTACGAGAACGCATTAAAAAACAAAGGAGAAAAAGATCACCACCAAGGCATAAAGTTTAATTCCAAATTCAACGAATTGGATAACTTTCATGTGTGCAATCCCGGATTGCCGCCTTGTCTTGGCCATGATTTGTTGGAGGGAGTGGTTGCATTTGATTTGAAACTTTTCATCGATTATTTCGTGCAAGAAGAATGGTTTTCAATATCTTTTATAAATAACCGCATCGAACACTTTGCTTATTCGAGACAAGACATGAGAGATAAGACGTGTCTAATTTCTGCGAAAAAAAAGAGAATCGTTGGTGGAGCATGGCAAGTCTTCATTTTCGCCAAACTTTTCCCCTTGCTGATCGAAGACAGAATCCACAATGCTATGGATGATGTTTGGCAGGCTGTTCTTCTCCTCGAAGAAATCGTCGAAATTGTTTGTGCACCCTCCATTCACAAATCTTGTCTTTCGTATTTGCAAGTGATCGTCGATGAATACATTAGCTTACGGAAAAATATAGGGCCAAAACTTCGTCCAAAGCATCACTATTTGCGGCATTACCCTGAATTAATTTTGGAGTTCGGACCTTTGATGAAAGTTTGGACTTTACGGTTTGAAAGCAAACACGCGTATTCCAAGCGCGTGCTTCGATTTAGTCGAAATTACATTAATATCACTAAATCTTTAAGTGAAAAGCACGAATTATTTCAAAGTTTTCTCCGCTTAGGCTCGGATATTAGACCGGAAATTGAGATCGCGGGGAATTCTAATTTTACAAAATGTATCTACCACGACGACATACAAGCAGCAGTAGAAAAAGTACATTTACCGATGAATATTCAGGAATGTAAAGAGATAAAAATTAGGGGCACTGTATATAACAAAGAAGATTGCTTCGTGATTAGGCAAAAAGGGTATCAGCACGGTATCGAAATAGGCAAAGTGTGTATTATTTTGTCCGACGAGCAGATTGTATTTATGGTATCAAGAGACTCGGCAGAGTCTCGGGACAAGTACATTTGACAGCGTCGTCTGCTGGCCCGAGACTCACTCGAGTATATTATCTCTAAGAAAAGCGATTTCGCCGGTGGGGGTGGACACTTTCTTGAATTACGAAGCTCAGGGGTAATTTCATGATCTGAAATTTGAACTGAAGACTAATTACGTTATCCCCCCTCGATTGAGCCATAAATCAACCCGATTGATGCCGTAATTGCTGAGAAAAAACTTTGCACGGGCAAAATTATGCGCTGATCAAAGTGTGCGTGCGTGTATGTATACGACACAGAGAAAGGGCTCAATGTTCCTATCGTGTTTCCGATTGGTCGTGACTGACGTTATATCCAGCTGTTCCCATCCGAGGAACACCTGTTGGTTGCCAGTTCACGAATACATCTTTATACATGTGTCGTTCAATTTCACGGTGATAAATATAGAAACATTCGAAAGTCAGATTGTCAAAATTAGAAAATCATAACCTAAAATTCCGCTAGCAATCGTGTATATTTTGACGGCCGATATTGACGCGAGTGTGAGAGAGATAGCTGGAACGGGTTGACATTTTTTGCCGACTTTGCGATTTGCGATGAATAATGTGCTAAAAGCTCTGACAGCTCGCCATAACCTCACTAATGCTAATTTGCAGGCAGCATTAACGACATGCTCCATTGACAGGAAAATATGCTTCAGGAATGAATATGCTTCACAACCATTGCCCTATTCCTAAGCCCACAATTTTATTCATTTACAGCACATCTGACATCGCCGCTGGCATATTATATTGATTGCGGAGCGACAATAACTCTCAGCGACATAAAAAACGTGTCGCTGAGCCACATGAAAATCTTTCCGCTGAGCGACGTGTAATACTTATCGCTGCCAGCTATCCGGAAGCTCGAGATATAACTCTCAGTGGCATAAAAATTTTGTCGCTGAGCCACATGAAAATTTTGTCGCTGCGAGTTATCCGGAAGCTTTGGATATCTCGCAGCGACAAGTTTTGCTTCGAAAGGAACCAATTATTGTGGAGCATAACTATCGCCGCTGGCATATTATATTGATTGCGGAGCGACAATAACTCTCAGCGATATAAAAATCTTGTCGCTGAGCCACATGAAAATCTTTCCGCTGAGCCACGTGCTGCCGGAAGCTCGAGATATAACTCTCAGTGGCATAAAAATCTTGTCGCTGAGCCACATGAAAATTTTGTCGCTGAGAGTTATCCGGAAGCTTTGGATATCTCGCAGCGACAAGTTTTGCTTCGAAAGGAACCAATTATTGTGGAGCATAACTAACATCGCCGCTGGCATATTATATTGATTGCGGAGCGACAATAACTCTCAGCGACATAAAAATCTTGTCGCTGAGCCACATGAAAATTTTGTCGCTGCGAGTTATCCGGAAGCTTTGGATATCTCTCAGCGACAAGTTTTGCTTCGAAAGGAACCAATTATTGTATAGCATAACTAACATCGCTGCTGGCGGTAGATCAATCGCAAAGCGACAATAACTCTCAGCGACATGAAAATCTTGTCGCTGAGCAACATAAAAATCTTGTCGCTGAGCCACATGAAAATCTTTCCGCTGAGCCCCATGAAATTCTTATCGCTGCCAGCTATCCGGTATCCGGGAGCTCCAGATAACTCTCAGTGGCATGAAAATATAAATTCTTCGCGACAAATTCATGTTAAAATATTGATTTTTTGCAACTCGTGATCAAAAATTGAAAATTGCATTCCCGCGATAAATTGAGACTTTGGCACGTGTTTTCTCTTCTTTTCAGCCTATCAAACTGAGTGGCTGGAAAAAAATGCATAATTTATGCGATTTTTACTCGGAGAAGAGCGATTTTCGTTTGAAAATTGACGAAAAATCGTCATTTTCAAGCAAAAATCATGCTCGTGAGCAAAAAATCATATCTCGATGAAAAATCGAGATAGCGACATGACTCTGAGCTTAAATTGAGCTCCACAGAGTATATTTGAAGGAAAAAAATCAGCAGTCCATTCTCATGGAGCCAAAAATATAAATTCTTCGCGACAAATTCATGTTAAAATATTGATTTTTTCCAACTCGTGATCAAAAGTTGAAAATTGCATTCCCGCGATAAATTGAGACTTTGGCACGTGTTTTCTCTTCTTTTCAGCGTATCAAACTGAGTGGCTAGAAAAAAATGCATTACTTATGCGATTTTTACTCGGAGAACAGCGATTTTCGTTTGAAAATTGACAAAAAATCGTCATTTTCAAGCAAAAATCATGCTCGTGAGCAAAAAATCATATCTCGATGAAAAATCGAGATAGCGACATGACTCTGAGCTTAAATTGAGCTCTACAGAGTATATTTGAAGGAAAAAAATCAGCAGTCCATTCTCATGGAGCCGAAAATATAAATTCTTCGCGACAAATTCATGTTAAAACTCTGATTCTTTCCAACTCGTGATCAAAAGTTGAAAATTGCATTCCCGCGATAAATTGAGACTTTGGCACGTGTTTTCTCTTCTTTTCAGCGTATCAAACTGAGTGGCTGGAAAAAAAATGCATAATTTATGCGATTTTAACTCAGAGAAGAGCGATTTTCGTTTGAAAATTGTCGAAAACTCGACATTTTCAAGCAAAAATCATGCTCGTGAGAAAAAAATCATATCTCGATGAAAAATTGAGATAGAGACATGATTCTGGGCTTAAATTGAGCTCCACAGAGTATATTTGAAGGAAAAAAATCAGCAGTCCATTCTCATGGAACCAAGCAGAAAAATTCTTGGTAACAAACTCATGTTAAAACTCTGATTTTTTCCAACTCGTGATCAAAAATCGAAAATTGCATTCACGCGGTAAATTGAGACTTTGGCGCGTGTTTTCTTTTATTTTCAGCGTATCAAACTGAGTGGCTGGAAAAAAATGCATAATTTATGCGATTTTTACTCGGAGAAGAGCGATTTTCGTTTGAAAATTGACGAAAAATCGTCATTTTCAAGCAAAAATCATGCTCGTGAGCAAAAAATCATATCTCGATGAAAAATCGAGATACAGATATGACTCTGGGCTTAAATTGAGCTCCACAGAGTATATTTAAAGGAAAAAAATCAGTAGTCCATTCTCATGGAGCCAAGCAGAAAAATACTTGGCAACGAATTCATGTTAAAACTCCGATTTTTTCCAACTTAAGGTCGAAAATCGAAAATTGCATTGACGCGGTAAATTGAGACTTTGGCGCGTGTTTTCTCTCCTTTTCAGCGTATGAAACTGAAAGGCTGGAAAAAAAGTCATAATTTATACGATTTTCACTCGGAGAAAAGCGATTTTCGTTTGAAAATTGTTGAAAAATCGTCATTTCCAAGCAAAAATCATAGTTATGGGCAAAAAATCATATCTCGGTGGAAAATTGAGATAGAGACATGACTTTGGGCTCAAATTAAGCTCCAAAGAGTAAATTTCTGGGAAAAAAAAATCAGCAATTTATTCCCATAAAGCCAACTAAATAAAATCTTCACTCTCAAGTCATGTAAAAATGGCGTTTTTTTTCTAAGCTGATGGTGAAAATGCAAAAATATCATTCTCGAGAAAATATAAGATTATGGCACGCGTTCACGTTTCCTTTCAGCTTAGCAAACCATGTGGACGAAAAAAAAACATGATTTCACCGTCCTTGCTCGGAGAAGAGCGATTTTCGTTTGAAAATTAATGAAAAATCGTCATTTTCGAGCAAAAATGATGGAAATGGGCAAAAAATCATATTTCGGTGAAAAATTGAGACAGAGTCATGATTCTTGGCTTAAAACGAGCTCCACAGAGTACACTTCTAGGGAAAAATCAGCAAATTATTCCCACCGGACTGAAAAATTAGAGACTTCCAATCAGAAAAAAGAAGTGATATCCTAGCCAAAAATCCCCTCACGGGGAAAAAAGCCTGGACAAGTCCATTTGTTCGTGACCCCCGTTTCCAATCGTTTTCACCGACGAATCCGACCCCCTTAAAAAAGAATTGAAATAAAATGAATAATAGAAAAAAACCCTCGGAAAAAATGGCTCCTAAAGAAATGGACAAAAACCCCAAAAAAAATCAAAACAATTGAAAAAAAAACAATGAATGTAAAAATGGTAAAAAAAAAATTGATTATTTTCGCTCAGCACGAAAAATTCTTGATATCCATGAAAGGACAAGTATTCCATTGATGGCTGAAAATCAATTAACAAGAAAAAGGGAAAAGTTCCAAAAAAACACGGCACAAAAAAAGAAACCCCTAAATACACAATAGCGAATCGACAGAAAAACTTGCGCGACGTGATGGAAAACTAAAGTTTGCCATCGCATGTTGAGCAGTTGAGCGGATGCGCACAGAGTACTTGTCCGGCCCGAAATTTTTTTATTAGAAGTGCTCATAGGTTTTGAACTTGACATAACGTAATTGTTTAGTCTCAGAAAGCTTTTTAGAAAAGACACGTGAATGGTCGGTGAAAATCTCGAGTCAATCAAGGTTCTTTCCAAAACCGATTTACATTTCAAGTGAATAACACAAAAAATTGCTAGGAGTGCATTTTTTTCCGATGCATTACGGGTCATTGAATTTAACTAGCTGCACCTTAATTATTCATTAGTTGTATTTTTTCTATGTATCCATACTCGTGTAAGATATTGCACAAATAATTCATTTATTAATGGCTGTGGCTATTCGTCCGGATATTTCATACACTAAAAAGCATTGTCGGACGAATAAGCAACCCTTAATCGTACGGATAAAGCGGAAATCATTGGATAAAGCGTGTCCGGACGAATATTATTCGTCCGGCTATCCGGACGACTAGCCACTGCGTTTCTCTTAAATAATTGTATATCAAATCGAGAGAAAACTTCGAATTTGTACCAATGCATTTGAATGTATAAAGTTCAGTGATGTTTGTATAACGCCCATCATTTTTCTCATGAATACAACCGAGTTGTTCTATCTATCTAAGAATAGCGGAAGCTAATACAAAAATTTTCGGGCCGGACAAGTACTCTGTGCGCATCCGCTCAACTGCTCAACATGCGATGGCAAACTTTAGTTTTCCATCACGTCGCGCAAGTTTTTCTGTCGATTCGCTATTGTGTATTTAGGGGTTTCTTTTTTTGTGCCGTGTTTTTTTGGAACTTTTCCCTTTTTCTTGTTAATTGATTTTCAGCCATCAATGGAATACTTGTCCTTTCATGGATATCAAGAATTTTTCGTGCTGAGCGAAAATAATCAATTTTTTTTTTTCCATTTTTACATTCATTGTATTTTTTTCAATTGTTTTGATTTTTTTTGGGGTTTTTGTCCATTTCTTTAGGAGCCATTTTTTCCGAGGGTTTTTTTCTATTATTCATTTTATTTCAATTCTTTTTTAAGGGGGTCGGATTCGTCGGTGAAAACGATTGGAAACGGGGGTCACGAACAAATGGACTTGTCCAGGCTTTTTTCCCCGTGAGGGGATTTTTGGCTAGGATTTGAAGTATTGGAGACTTATTTTATCCCGTCCCTGCGCGTGTATCAATTAGGAAAATGCGTAAAGTACGAATGCTTTTCGTTGAACGACCTACCAAGTATGGAAAAACTGAATATATACAACGTCGGGAGCTTCACATGTGTAAAACCAAACTATGGATTGGTTGCTCATTTAATGTGAAATTTGAAGTTAGCACTCAAGGTCAGTTTTCATAGGAAAAATTCATGTGTTGTGTGCCCGATGAATAGTATAGGTGTCCTCTAAGATTCTACACAAACTCGTTTTAATTTTTCTGCAATTACGTGTGACTGTTTTTGTTGGCTTCGCAATTCCTTTTCTCATTTCTCGGTATTCCATTGTTTTATTCGCAGATCGGCTTAAGCATGTCTCTGTTCAAAGTGTGTCCTCTCGATCGCAGCAAAAAAGTAATGGTGAAAGCTCAAACTTTGCCAGAGCTGATTGAAAAATCTAAAGAGAAATTGAAAATTAATGACGGCGTGTACAAGGTTAACATGAATTTTTTTCATAACTATTGGCATTCGACAATTTCAATATACTGCATGATCCTATGATGCATAGCATGACTACGCCTATTCCATAAATTTAACGGAGGCCGCATTCAACAATAAAAAATTTTTCAAACGTTTTGATTGCTTTGACGTGTTGTTTTTTTCAATTCAGGTAGCTTTGGACGAAGATGGGACCGAAATCGACGAGGATGAGATTCTTTTAGAGCTTGCAAAACTTTCTGTCACTACGAACTTAATACTACTGCCAGAGAATGCTGCGTGGCAACCGTTGGACAAAATTGTTAAAAATAAGACGCCGACAACAGAGCTAGAAGGCACTTCGTCAACTGCGAAGCCACTTCCCTCGCCACTGACAGTATCCCGTCAAGATGATACAAATTCATCATTGCATACGACTGAAGTACTGGGAGGAAACATTTGGAAAAAATTCCCGAAGCATTTGACTGAGTGTTGCGAAAAGGAGCAGAGAGCTTATGAAGTTGACAGACGCTCGATGGTAGCTGGTATCGCCGATTATATGTCACAGGATTTAAAAGACTTTTCACGACGAACAGCTGAGAGAATTGCAAAAATGATAACCGATAAGTATCCAAAAACTTTCGGCGACATGATTAACCAGAAATTTGTTGGTTCGGGAATGGAAAGTTTGAGACAGCAAATTTATAATGCCGTAAACTATCGCAAATGTGACAAAGAAACGAAAAGACGCGCAGCCATTCGGCTCAGTGACGAAGCAGTCGACGATCCTGTCCCTCAAAACGTTAAATCACGAAAACAAGACGAATATGGTTGTGTAGAATATCAACCACTTTTGCCGGCAACAGAGACAGCGACGTCTCAGTTGGAGAAAAAACAGCAACTTCTTGATCTTTTCAAGTCCGGCGAAAAAGACATGGAAAAAATTTCTCAGTTAATGGATGAAACGTACCCAACACAGCGACTTGATATTAATAAATCGAAAAGAGATCTTGTTGAGTTGTTCAAAGCCTGGCCGTATCTCCAAATTTCAAAGCATCTCACAAATCATGCGTCCCGTCTTCTTGGTAAATCAATTATAATGACATGGGAAGAAAATTTGTCTGCGAACTCTAAACTACTCCGCAAGTACATGATGTTCACCGAGAAATCAAAAATGATGCAATCGCGGCAAACAAAAAGCACCGGAGAAAAGGAACCAAGCGGATCTGAGAACAAAATTCTTAAAATGATATCTGATGCAAAGGAATCAAGTTCGACTTCAAAGAGTGAAGTTGCATTGCTGGCTGTAACTTTTCTTCTGATTGCCCACCGGTTGAAGGAAGATCCTGACTATCTGTTCCGAGTGATAGACGTGAGTGGGATTTTTCTTTGCTTTTGACTCATTTGATAGTTGATAGTAGTCTATTTAATTAATAGCAATACATAATTGTCAATTTTTTATCACATGATATTCTCAATTCAATGTCACAAATATTCGTTTGTACCCTCATCTATGCCGTACTTCTTGTTGGAACATTGGCATATTTTTTGCGCTCGAGCAATTAATTTATTCCATTTTTAATTGTTGGTCATCACATCAATAAGAATTAGTCATAATTTTAGATTGATTCACGGAATGCAGGATGACTCGCGAAATATTCTTGTATCACTGCTAATCAGTTTAAACGCTCTGATTTATGTTTCAAGGAGGACGTACAGATCAGCGAAATTGCAGAATACGCGAAACAGGATTCCCCGATTTTGATTATCAGAGGCGAGTACTTGGTTATGAAACGATTTTATTTGTAGACGTACTTGAAATTTTTGATCGAATTATATAGCTCATGCTACCTCATACAATAGGCAAATCGCTCTTCGATGTCAATGGCAAGTGTGACGTCGTATTGGAGGAAAAAGTAATCATCGGCGCACGTGACGTACTCGACGGATTTTTATTAACATTTATCGCTTATTACGTATTTGGCTACGTATATCTTCCTGAGCTTCAGAGAACTTTGGAATTCATTCAAAGGTACGGTATTATCATTTCTCGTATAAAAAACTCAAAAAATTGCACAATTTTGAAGGTTCCCGAGTTTTTCGACCGATTAACCATTTTGAGAGCTCATTTTTCTACCTTTTACTTTCAGAGCACTACTGCAAATAAATCCCCAAACTGGGCACAAACGGAAAAACACAAAAAAAAGAAAAGCTTTATCTTTCGATGGAGCCGTCATGAAGCTGGTGAATGCTTTAGAAACATTCAAAGAGGATTAAAGTCGATGAAGTTGAGCTTCAATTTACTCAACGCAATTATTATATTAATAAGGAGTATATAATTGATTTTTTAACCCGTTCAAAGGAAAAAAAGTATTTTTCAAATATATTTTTAAAGTCGATTGAAGTTTTTCTCGATATCTATTCGTTTAACCCTCTCGGACCGTGTGTTGCGTCTACGCAACACGCCACTTCAAGGCCCCAATAACCTGAATCGATCGATAAAGTAGGGGTTCTAACTGCGTAGTTCCATCAAGCAACGTCAGATAGCAAGATCGATGCTCCCAAACCTTCAAGATATCTGCTTTTACCGATCGATATATCGATATTGCGAGAACGTCTCGCGACGATTTAGCGTTTTGTCGCGTTGAGGTTAGGTGATCGAAAAAAAAAAGTAAGTACACATTTGTTTTTCATAATTCAAACGTTATATCTGTTTGAATGGGAGGTGATATGATGTATCTGCGATGTTAGTTGTTAGATTTAACAAAAAACTGATGGCTTTCTATGCATGCGAATATACGTGTTGATAATCATATTATCTTGATTTTTATCGATTTTTACAACGTTTTCAGGTGATATGAAACCGCGCAGAAGCTCACGGCTGCAGATGCAAACCGTCGCTCCTCCGGAGCCTACGATATCTGACAATGAATTATCATCCACCGACGACGAGGAAGATTATGATGCACTGTATCGAAGATCTCAAGATACAGATGAAGCTGATACTCATTGGACTGTGGAAGACCCGCCTGAGCCCGAACCCGAAGAGTTTTTTCCTGAAACTGCAGAGCAGGATCAGCTTTCCGTGGAAAATCAAAAGCGACCCTCGGAGACCCTGGCAGGCAGCTCAGGTCAGCGCAGAAGAAAATCTAAGTTATACGAAAAATCGGCAAGCGCACCGCCGAAGAAGATAAAGAAAAAGAAGAATGATCAGCCTTGTTTGCGTTGGAGTAACTCCGACCTCTGTGTCGAATTTGAGCCCATTTCTTCCGCGAGTAATCAATCTGCCGCTACGCCGTGTGAATATTTTTTCAAATTCTTTCGAAAGGAGTGTATAGAACATATACTTCTACAGACAAACCTATATTCGACTCAAAAAACTGCAAAATGCATCAATCTCACATACGATGAGTTGACAGATTTCCTGGGAATATCTATTCTAATGGGCATAATTAGATTACCGGCGTTTCGTGATTACTGGTCAAATCCGTTCCGTATAGCTGAAATTGCAGATGTCATGACTCGAGACAGATTCCTCGCTATTCGCCGCAACTTACATTTTGTCGATAACAATGATTATGATGCAACTAACACAGACCGATTTTTCAAAGTGAGACCCCTTCTCGATTTCATTTTGAAATGTTGCATGGTTTTCAACGATCACACACGGTCATATTCTGTCGACGAAACGATGGTTCCATATAAAGGGACAATGGCCGGTAATTTGCGTCAATATATTGCAATGAAACCGATCAAATGGGGCTTCAAATTTTATGTCTTGGCGGCATCTGATGGATTAGTTTTATGCTTTTTTCCGTATCAAGGGAAAACGACATTCCCACAATTCAAAGGGACCGTGATGGAGTTGTCGGATAACGAAATTACGCTTGGTTTCGGAGCAGGAGTAGTTTTGGCTCTATGCAAAACTATCAAAGATCCCCAAGTATCCGTTTTACATTGCGATAATTTTTTTTCAAGTGCGCGACTTTTCTTGGCTTTGAAAGAATCTTTGGGAATATTTGCTGTAGGCACGTTTCGAAGCAACCGGATTGAAAAGTGCCCCTTGAAATCAGACAAAGAGCTCATGAAATTGGGAAGAGGAGCTTTTGATTTTCGCAAATGTAGCACGGGAATAATTTTCGTGAAGTACTTAGACAACAAAGGCGTGATATTAGGCAGCACTGTATACGGAATCGAACCACAAACGTCCATTATTCGATGGTCTAAAGAAAAAGGCAGAAGAATAAAAATTCCGTGTCCGAATATCGTGCACCAATACAACAAGAACATGGGTGGGGTTGATAAAAGTAATCACCTAGTATCCCTATACAGAACCAATTGCCGAAGTGGGCGCTGGTACCTCGCGATCTTCTTCTACGTTCTTGAATTATGCGTGACAAACGCATGGCTCTTATATAAGAGAGAGACGATCGGCAAAAAACTCAGCTTGAAAGAATTTCGGACGCATATTGGTTTGGGGCTTATTCAATGCAGGAAAAACAAACGGGGCCGCCCTAGCGCCAGTGCCTCAAAGATCCCACGCAAACGTCTGAGTTCTGCTCCGATCGACGATGTAAGATACGACGGTGTAGGTCACTGGCCATCTTTCGGAGAGACCCGTTCACGATGCAAATTGTGTATCAGTGGAATCGTGATTTCCAAATGCGAGAAATGTGGAGTTGCTTTATGTTGTAACAACAGCAGAAATTGTTTCACTGCGTACCATCAGCGATGAGCTCTAAGTTTTATTTTTCAGTCAAATATTTCTTTTAATTTAATTTCGCTCTGTATCTTCATCCAATGAATTTCTCGATTCAATAAATAATGTTTCCTATATGTTACAGTATGAATCATTGATTATATAAATTTTCCTGATTTTACCCCCCAAGTGCCTGGTGTTGCGTGCACGCAACATTCAAAAATTCGTATTTCCGGACAAGAAAAATCAAATGTCGCGATCGATTCATGGAGTGCAAAGTATTTGAAGATAAAACTAGGAAGGAAAAAATTTTCCCTCATCAGGAAATAGGTCTCGGTCTGAGAGGGTTAACAGAATCTGCATTATTAAAAATAAGTGCAAATATAAAAATATATTTAAAGTCGATTGAAGTTTTTCTCGATATCTATTCGTTTAACAGATTCTGCATTATTAAAAACAAGTACAAACATAAAAATATATCCAAAAGCGATTGAAGTTTTTCTCGATATCTATTCGGTCAACAGAATCTGCATTATTAAAAACAACTACAAATATAAAAAGATATTTAAAGTCGATTGAAGTTTTTCTCGATATCCATTCGTTTAACAGAATCTGTATTACTAAAAATAAGTACAAGCGTATTATTTAAAAACAAATTCGAAGAAAATTCCTCTTTGTCCAAACTATTAATGGATATGTGACAACTTTCGATAACTATTATATATGATTCTAAAGTTATGTAGAAAATAAAAGTATTTGCATTGCAAATTTGCAAATAATCAAATATTAATTATTTCGAATCCTCTCACGAATACCATTCTTCACCAAATTCCGATACAAAATTTTTCTTTGGTCGTAAAGAGAATACAATCTTTGGTAACATCGAACAATGTGCTGGCCATCGACTCCGAAAGGAATGGGGTATTAAAATTTTGACCATGGGGTATTAATTTTACACTCTTATTTGCGAAACAGACCGGTTGTGAATTTCAAAATCCGCAAAAAAATTTCCTACACTTATGAATGACATTTGATGTAATTTATCCTGATTTTACCACCATGGAATATTATTTTTATGAGACAAGGAATTAAATTTGGGATAAGTTTGAGGAATATTATTTTAACATTCGCAAAGCTACTATATAATACATAAAACCTACGGGTTCAATTCAGAAAGTTACAAGACAAAAGTGGCTGAGAATAACCATTTTGTCATTAAAAACGAATTATACGTAAATTGAATTTGATGCGCACTCGTATATCAATTTTACAGGACCGTCTCCTGATTTTCATGAACCTTGACCCGCAAATCGTCCTAAAATGGCAGGCATTTGAAATACACGTGTATAGGGATTTCACTGTATGAAACATCATAATTAATGTATATACCATTAATCCTGGGATAAAATTGTGGAAATATCATTAACAAAAATGTTCTGAATGCATCATGCAGTTCATGAAATGAGTTAGTTTTGACCTTGAAAATTTTGACACGAAAGCATATCGGAATAACTAATTAGTAAATTAAAAGTAATACACAGTTACAGTGAATTTAATATACACTCGTATATTAATAGTAACAACTGTTTTTTTTTATTTCAATGCAAAAGTAAAGTGAATTTAATATACACTCATATGATGATATTAAGACATTATTCTTGATTTCAATACATGGCTACAGTGAATTTGATATAAATTCGTATATCGATATTAATAGATGATTCTTGATTTCAATTCACAGGTACAGTGAATTTAATATACATTCGTATATTAACATTCGTAAATTGTTCTTGATTTCACTATGCGTAAAGGTGAATATTTCTTCACACGTGCTTTTTTTTACACCCATAAGCATAGTAATTTTACAAAGCTACACATTTATGTTTGAATGACCCAGTTTTGGATTTCCAAAATCGTATGTGAACTTTCATACACGGTATCCGCATAAAAACTTCCTACACATGTGTATTAATTTTCTTACAGATTTTTTTTACAGTGTAGATTTGCGTGTTGTAAGAACAACACGCTGTTTCGACAAATTCCGGAATTCCAAAATTGCATGAGCTGAATTCTAACCTATTTCATTATTTTTAATGTTCTCTGAAGGGCGGAGGACGCATGTTTTCTGTTTGTGCGACAGCCAACGAAATGGTATAGGAAAATATCTGTCCTTTTGCCAGTATAAGTGTTCGTTTTGGAATGTATTTTCTGTGACGAAGTGTTTCAACCTATGGTCTGTAATGCACGAATGCGATTTATATACTCTGTAAGTGTGTAGCAATAAAAAGTTTATTTCCACTGCCAAAACATTTCATATAGTAGCCGAACTTGTTATTAATCCTCAACTCCTCTGCGCTGTGTCCTGAAATGCCCACTGACTCAATATTTGCTTCTGAAGACGTACCAGTGCATCGATACATATTTGTCCCTGCCGCTGTAACATTTTTTTCCCCCCGCTGTACTATTTATTTGCAAAAATGTCAAAACTGAGTGCGAAGCCTCCGGATGGGTCAGTTTTCATTTGTCGAGCTACCGGTGTTAGAATGAAGGTTTTTCTTCGCTGCAACAACATTTTGTAGTAGTCGAATGTGTGATCGACAATAAAACTTCTGCACGCTGCGTCTTGGAACACCGGATCACTCAATTCCTATGTAGGAATGTACCGGTGCATGAATACAAATCTGTGCCTGCCGCTGTAACATTTCGTTCCCATCCGGTGTCCAAAAATCTCAACACTGAGGCCGAAGACTGCGGATGGGTCATTTTTCGTTCGCGGAGCTCCCAGCGTGGAAAAAGAAGTTTTCCTTCGCTGCGACAAAATTTTGTAGCAGTCGAATGTGTCATCGACAATAAAAGTTCTCCACGCTGCGTCTTGGAACACCGGATCACTCAATTTCTATCTAGGAATCTACAGGTGCATAAATAAATACTGGTGCCTGTCGCTGTAATATTTTTTTCCCCCTGGTGTACTATTTGCTTGCAAAAATGTCAAGACTGAGTGCGAAGCCTCCGGATGGGTCAGTATTCATTTTTGGAGCTACCGGTGTTGGGAGAAAAGTTCCCCTTCGCTGCGACAACATTTTGCAGCAGTCGAATGTGTCATCGACAGCAAAAGTTTTCCACGCTGCGTCTTGGAACACCGGTTCACTCAATTCCTCTCTAGGAATCTACCGGTGCATGAAAAAATACTTGTGCAGGCACAAGTATTACAGCGGCAGGCCGCTGTAACATTTCTTTCCCATCCGGTGACAAAAAATCTCAAGACTGGGCCGAAGACTGCGGTTGGGTCATTTTTCGTTCGTGGAGCTACCGGCGTGGAAAGAAAAGTTTCCCTTCGCTGCGACAACATTTTGTTCGAAAATTTTATGCAATGCAACTCGTGGTACTTTCCAGGACAAACTTGCTAATTGAATTGATGTTTGTCCCTGGAAATGCCATACGATACATTCAGTGTTACAGTCACAGCAGATACCAGGACTTTTTTAAGGATTTTTTGCCCAATTTATCCTGAAACGCGTCATATGCCTAATTTCTCGTTCGAAAAAGTATTTTTGCTATAAAAATTACATTCATGCATTCAATCTGGCTTCTGCTCGACCATCGTGATTGGCCTGGGCACCAATCTACAGGTTTGCAATTAGTAGGCCCGCCGGTGTGGCATAGATAGTCGATGTTTGCTGCGCCGAGATTTCTCGTCGATTCAGTGCATCCCGAATTTATGGGAACACCTGTCCTTGGTCTCGCGACGTCATAAGAAGCCATTAGATAACATAACCGTGCTGAAAAAAGACGAGCATATTTTCTGCCTCGAAATAAGTTTCGCGATCGGCTTCCTACATAACCTCTAGGACATGTTCTTTGCTGTTTCTTAAACGAAACTTCTGTTCCGTCTGTGCGACTGCCAGTGAAATATTCAAAATGTCTTTGTGATTTTTTCAGTTGAAGTGTTTTTCTTATGATATATTCACGTACCGGAAGTTTTTAAAACTGCGTCCTGTGATACATGAATTAGATTTGTATAACCTATAAGTGTGTGACAAAAAAAAAGTATTCATGCTACTAAGATATTTATACGCTAATCGAACTTGTTTCCAATTCTCTATGAGATCTAGGCAGGCTGCTGTAACATTTCTTTCCCATCCGGTGACGAAAAATCTCAAGACTGGGCCGAAGACTGCGGTTGGGTCATTTTTCGTTCGTGGAGCTACCGGCGTGGAAAGAAAAGTTTCCCTTCGCTGCGACAACATTTTGTTCGAAAATTTTATGCGATGCAACTCGTGGTACTTTCCAGGACAAACTTGCTAATTGAATTGATGTTTGTCCCTGGAAATGTCATACGATACATTCAGTGTTACAGCCACAGCAGATACCAGGACTTTTTTAAGGATTTTTTGCCCAACTTATCCTGAAACGCGTCATATGCCTAATTTCTCGTTCGAAAAAGTATTTTTGCTATAAAAATTACATTCATGCATTCAATCTGGCTTCTGCTCGACCATCGTGATTGGCCTAGGCACCAATCTACAGGTTTGCAATTAGTAGGCCCGCCGGTGTGGCATAGATAGTCGATGTTTGCTGCGGCGAGATTTCTCGTCGATTCAGTGCATCCCGAATTTATGGGAACACCTGTCCCTGGTCCCGCGACGTCATAAGAAGCCATTAGATCAAGGACTCGGTAGAGTCTCGGGACAAGTACATTTGAAAACAGCTGTGCGTCGTCTGCTTGTCCCGAGCGCTCGCCGAGTCTCTACTTTCTCGTAGTAAAGCGATTCACGGTGGTGGGGATAAAAATTTTGATGCTTATTCAGCTAACCTCAAAGCCTAGGAGTCGTCTTGAAACCTAACAATGAACATGGAGACTAATTACGCGATGCTCTTTCGATTGAGCCCAAAATTAGTACGATTGATCAAGTAATTGCCGAGAAAAAACTTTGCACGGGCTTAGTCCTATCTCAGCCTTCGTCAGAACCACGCTACATCGAAAGATTTGACGTTTCTGTATATGCGCGTCCGACAATACATTCAAAGGGGTCTGTGCGCCCATCCTAACCAATCCCTGACAGCAAAATTCGTGATTGGTCAGCACTGAAATGTTTCCGATGGTCTGGATGAACTCGGACGATATATATATGTACATATATATTCATATTCATATTCATATTTATTGAAAGAGTGCACCTGGGATAGTTCCCTTTTGCACGCAAACCTAGCAAGGAGTTACAGAGAAATTACAAAAAGTAGGTGAATTGAGAAAATATATATAAGAGAAAAGAAAAGTTGGAGAGTTGAGAGTGAAGGAAAGTGTGGAGCACAGCGGCATGATGCAGGGCAGCTTGGGGTTACAGCTGCAGTGCGTTGGCCGAGTCGCGATGAAGGATCCAATTGATAAGTAAGCCCTTGAAGCTGCCTAGGGTAGCTGCTTGGGTGATCCCGGGCGGCAGCAGATTCCACAGCCGGGTCCCGGTGGCACAGACAGACCTCCGGAGGGTGTCGGTTGAGCAGACGATGGGAGGAGAGTGTTGGTGGCTGTCCCGGCGAGGCGAGAATTTAGTCGCGTCGCAGGACGGAGACCTGCAGCGAGGTACTGGGGGACGCCCTGGTTGACCAACTGGTGAAAAAGGCAGCCAATAAAGTAGAGCCGACGGCCCTTAGGTGAGAGCAGACGGAGGCTCAGACGGTGTTCGGAGGTGTGGTCGGACCTACGGAGGTTGAAGACGAACCGTGTGGCGTTGTTGAGGACTACGAGGAGACGGTGGTCCAGAGTAACGGTGACATCCGTGTAAACAGCACAGCAATAGTCGAGGTGTGGAACGAGGAGGGAGTTCACGAGTGAACGCCGAGTGTTCACGCTGAGTAGACGCCGGTTCAGCCTAAGGAGGTAAAGGCAGGTGTTGGCTCGTTTAACGACGTTGCTGACATGCTCATCCCATTTTAGATTTGCTGTTAGGGTGACACCGAGGTATTTGACAGATGTCGCATATTCGATCAGTTGGTTGTTGACTCGAAGGCCACGTATGGAGCCAGGATCAAGCCGGCGAGTATAGTAAGGACTCCCAATCATAATGCCTTTGGTCTTCGCCGCGTTGAGCTTAAGGTGGTTATGATGACACCATTCCGAGACCTTGTCAACATCCGATTGGAGACGCGCAAGAACCTCCGCCAGGGCTGAGGGGCAGCAGTGTTGGTAAAGGACCAGGTTGTCAGCGTAGAAAATGTGTTGGCTATGCTCAAGGGCGGACGGTAGGTCGTTGACGAAGAGAGAGAAGAGGAGGGGTCCTAGGACGCTCCCCTGAGGAACGCCGGAGGAAACCTGATGCCAAGACGAATGGGACCCATCATCGCCCAGGACAGCCTGGCGCCGATTTACGAGGTAGGACCGGAACCAATGGACGGCGTGATGTGAAAGGCCAAGGGCGCGGAGCTTGACCAGGAGCAGGTCGTGATGGACGGTATCGAAGGCCTTTGAAAAGTCGAAGAAGATTGCGACCGTCAGGCGACGTTGATCCATGGCAATTCTGCAATCATCCGTGAGCTTAATGAGGGCCGTTAGGGTGCTATGGCCTTTGCGAAAGCCTGTTTGCATCGGATCAAGGACGTTGCGCTCTGCTAGGTAGGATTGGAGTTGCTGGAACACAATCTTTTCGACCACCTTCGAGAGGCAGCAGAGTAAAGAGATCGGACGATAATCCCCAGCTCCAGCCGGGCAGCGAACCTTGTTTATAGGACGGATGTAGGAGTCCTTCCAAGCATCTGGGAAGGTGGCGCGGTCGAGGCAGAGGTTGACAAGGTCAAGAAGAGCAGGGAGTAGACCTGGCAGGAAGAGCTTGAGTACCTTGGCCGAGATGTTGTCGGGACCAGTTGCGTTCGAGGTGAGATCCGCGATGACCTTATGAAGTTGTCCAGGAAGGATGTACCCGAAGTAGAAGTCCTCGTCATTGAAGGTGAGAGGAGCACGGGACGTGTCGTAGCGATGCAAGACCCCGAGGGTCCCTGGATCGACGAGGACGGCGCCAAAGTGGGCGCTCAGCTCCTCGACGGAACACACTAAGCCGGTGTGTTGACGAGGCTTTAGTAAACCCAGACGCCTCAGCTCACTCCAGGCCGGCTGGCCACGGATTGGGACGAGTCTTGACTCGTAGTAAACCGTGCGAGCTTGGACAATGCTACGCTGAGCCGAATTACGAAGAAGCCTATAGGTTCCCCAGTCGGCCGGATTACGGGAGCGTAGGAACCTACGGTGAGCGCAATTACGATCGCTCATTAGGGATCGAAGGGCTGGAGTTATCCAAGGGGCGGGCGGGGCCCGAATGACCCTCGTTCTTTATGTACGTTATATATATACAAACAGTGCAGCGAGCGGCGAAAACATCAGCTAATCGCGGTTTATATTTTCTGTTTAATGAACGAATAGTTTTTCGTTCCGTTAATAAACATCCATTCCGCGGTACGTTTCGGAATCGAATATCTACAAAAAAAAAAAAACAGTGCAGACGATCGGGCGAGAAAGTGAGGTTATGTTAATAAACTTCGCGCTGTCTATCGAAGTTTTTCCGCTGGCTGAATCTGAAATGTGTCTTGAAAAGTACCCAAGTTGTACATTGTTTAATTGATAATAATGAGCAATTCGTTCGATCGATCGATCGACATCATTTCGTATTGTGGCGTTCGAATATTTTTTCCGGCTAATCTTTGATCGACTGACCTAACCTCGGTTCCGTGTGTTCAAGTGTCAAGTGCAGGATTGCTCCGTGATACGTATTCGCCGTTGGCCTTAATAAAGGATAATAAAGGACAAAAGACATTGTTTAATTAATGGACAGGACAATATTTAGCAATGTCGCGTTCGAATGGTTTTTTCGGCGGTCTTTGACGCGATTAACTTAACCCAGTTTCCGTGTTTTCATCTCGTGCAGGATTGCTCCGTGATACGCGTTGGCCTTCGGCTGCAATAAAGGACAACGACAGCACGCTCAACCGTATTAAGTTTGAGTGTCAATCGAGAACGTGCACGCCCTAGTACTACACGAAATCCCGACAGATTACGATCCATGCGTGAACCTTTCGTGTTGAGTAGAATGAAAAGTAGCTCCGATCAACACTTCGACGTTACCAGAAACGTTTCCGATGTTCAGATCACCGGAAGCGTTGGATCATCTGTATTCGGGGAGAATGTAAGTACAGAATATTTCAAAACTATCGATTGACATTTTTGTCGGTAGGATAAATGTGTGGATAGAAAAATGCTCCAGGCACTGCCTCGCACCGTGCCTGGCTCAGAGCTACGCAGTGTCCACTGCGATGCATCATGTCTGGCTTAGAGCTACGCAGTGCCCACTGCCGCGCACCGTGCCTGGCTCAGAGCTACGCAGTGTCCACTGCGATGCATCATATCTGGCACTGAGCTACGCAGTGTCCACTGCGATGCACCGTGTCTGGCACTGAGCTACGCAGTGTCCTCTGCGATGCACCGTGTCTAGCACAGAGCTACGCAGTGTCCACTGCGATGCACCGTATGTGGCACAGAACAACGCAGTGAGCACTGCCTCGCACTGTGCCTGGCACACAGCTATGCAGTGTTCACTGCAATGCACCGTGCCTGGCTCAGAGCTACGCAGTGTCCACTGCGATGCACCGTGTCTGGCACTGAGCTACGCAGTGTCCACTGCGATGCACCGTATCTGGCACAGAACTACGCAGTGAGCACTGCCTCGCACTGTGCCTGGCACACAGCTATGCAGTGTTCACTGCAATGCACCGTGTCTGGCACAGAGCTACGCAGTATCCACTGCGTTCCACCGTGCCTGGCTCAGAGCTACGCAGTGCCCACTGCGTCGCACCGTGGCTGGCTCAAATCTAGGCAGTGTTCACTGCGATGCACCGTGTCTGGCACAGAGCTACGCAGTGCCCACTGCGATGCATCGTGCCTGGCTCAGAGCTACGCAGTGACCACTGCGATGCACCGTGTCTGGCACAGAGCTACGCAGTGACCACTGCGATGCACCGTGTCTAGCACAGAGCTACGCAGTGCCCACTGCCCCGCACCGTGCCTGGCTCAGAGCTACGCAGTGTCCACTGCGATGCACCGTGCCTGGCTCAGAGCTACGCAGTGTCCACTGCGATGCACCGTGTCTGGCACTGAGCTACGCAGTGTCCACTGCGATGCACCGTATCTGGCACAGAACTACGCAGTGAGCACTGCCTCGCACTGTGCCTGGCACACAGCTATGCAGTGTTCACTGCAATGCACCGTGTCTGGCACAGAGCTACGCAGTATCCACTGCGTTCCACCGTGCCTGGCTCAGAGCTACGCAGTGCCCACTGCGTCGCACCGTGGCTGGCTCAAATCTAGGCAGTGTTCACTGCGATGCACCGTGTCTGGCACAGAGCTACGCAGTGCCCACTGCGATGCATCGTGCCTGGCTCAGAGCTACGCAGTGACCACTGCGATGCACCGTGCCTGGCACCGAGCTACGCAGTGCGTACTGCCTTTACTTTACCACTGCCTTTAATTTTATAAAATTCAACTCCGTGTTAATGGAAACTCAAAAAATCGCTTCTACCGCATGAAATTTTCAACAGAGTACGGGGAACGACGAACCGGACGATACGAACAACGGAGCGACGAGTCCTGGCTCAACGACGGCAACAGCAAGTAAAAAATTAGAGAGACGAATAAACGAAGAATAAGCAGAGAATGATCACATTCATCAGGCTGTCACAGCCTCCTAAACGCAATTGGCGCGGATCACGACACCTCGAGAGATGACGACAAGATTGTGGACGACTCCATTCGAGCCGGGATCGCGAGAACTCTGGGAGGACGACTTTTGTTCCCGACGAACGCGCTGGTGAGTTGTTTTTCTCTTTTTTTCCGAAAGATAAATAATACTTGATGAAAAGTCGAAATCTCGAAATTTATTCTTGCCAGAAACATCACGAAACGAGCCACGTCGCGCAGCGTCGTCCAAAACCTTAAAATCCCAAGTGCCAAGGTCGACGGAGAATCGTCAGAGTTTTTCGGGCTCGAAAACCTCGCCGACCAAAAACGAGTTCAATTCTGCGGCTTTCAATCATGACACTTCCGGGGATGACGAATTTAAATATTTCCAAATTTTATGTCTCGAAGTTGGAATTTTTGTAAGCTCTCGATTCATCATCATGATTTTCTATGCGATTTCTTGGCAGAAAATCAATTCTCCACGTCACGTGTCTTCCGCGAGAAAATATCTCGACAATAATAGATCTTCCGAGGATTCTGTACTACCTGAGATCTCCGGGATTTCGCAGGAAAGTAATTCGTTCCCTGGCACTCCAGTCGCGATGGTAAGAAACTTTTTCTCCACATTTTTCAAGCCTGCATTCCAGGGCTCAGACTATTCCAGGATTTTCTCAAGATTTTTCCACCAAAAAGTCACGAAAATTTTGTCAGAACGAATGTCGAATACGAAAAATCGAAATTTACTGAAAAAATCGTTTTTCATTGATTTCATGCAGAAGCACAATTCGCCGAGGTACACGGCCGCGATAAAAAAATCCGGAGCCTATTTGCCCACGGTCGTAGATCCTCGACAAAGTGTAACGAACCGTTACTTCTTTATGCGTTAAACGCGCTACTGCGCCGCTGGAAAGCGCGATGTCAAGCGTACGAAATGGTCCTGGTCAGACGTTCACCGATTTGGTGCAACGTCTAACCCAATTGTATTAATTTTTCATGTAAAATGCGCGAGCTCACGGTTTCGAGTGTCGCGCCCACGTACGTGTGAGAGTGTACGCGTGTCTTGGAGACACGAGAGAAGCCGACACGAAAACGCCTAGAGGTGGCCCTAGCGCAGTGGTTAGCGCTCCGGACTACGACTCCGTGGGTCCCGGGATCGAGTCCCACTCGGATCACCTTTTTATTCGCTCATTATTGCTGGACCGTGCCTCGTCACAAAATGGTGTCAGAAGTTTCCGAACCGACTACACGCTCACTCAAAATCAACGGCCCATCGAGGCAGAATCTACGGCCCACAGAGGCACAAATCTACGGCCCAACGCGGCAAAAATGAAACGCCCAACGCGGCAAAAATGAAACGCCCAGAGCGGCAGAATACTTCGAATCGCCCACAGAGGCAGAATCTTCAGGAAAATGTGACGTGAGTCGACGAGGACGTCGATCGATCTACTTTTCTGCTCCGCCTTTCTTTAAGGATTTTTTCTGTCGCATCCTGCCTCCGGGCGTCTTGGTTGCAGGATCGCACGCGGATTTTTCGTCTCGGCACTGCGCATGCGCGGAAGCTTTGCTACCTGCATGGTTTGATTCAGCCAATCGCACCGGCCTCGCATCGGCCAACGACACGTAGGTACGCCATCTGTGATTCGACTATTGTCCCGCGGTCCCGGCATATCGATCATTAGCTCCGTCAATCGATCACGCACTCGTCTTTACCGACCGTCGGTCAACTAGTTCCCACTACTTTCGACACCCGGGCTACAACTCTCTCGGCCAACTACAGGTCTCTACCGTCTTTTCGTGCGCCTTCCGAAAATGCCCAAAGCCAGTACTAGATCCTGCCTGCTCTGCCGGAGCATTGGCACTATTCCTCCCGACATCAGCTGCACCGGGGCCTGTAACCGACGTTTTCACGCCAAGTGCATTCACCGCAGCACAGGAGTGCCCCTGGACGAGGTCTTGGCCGACGCTGACTCCTTCCTCTGTACTATCTGCGCCGACCTCTCTTGCGCTGACCTGAGCTCTTCTCCGGAAGACCCGGACGTGCCCTCTGGCCAACCAACGGCATCCTGCGCTGAACCCATGGGTCCTCCGGCTCGATCTGCCTCCCCCAGCCACACAGTCAGCAACGCCGATATACTCATCGAGCTACGGGGGATGCGCTCAGAGTTGCGCTCTTTAAGGACCGACCTTGACGCCAAAATCGACGGCGTCGCCCAACGGATCGAAGATATCGGCTCAGCGCTTATCAGGACTGATCTGCGTGTCGACTCCATCGAAGCCCGTTGCTCAGACCTCGGCTCCAAGCTCGAGGAAGTCGAGTCTGCTTGCCTCGCACGGTCCGACTGCTCCCCCCTGGATAATAATTCTTTTGTTAATTCTGTCTCGCATGAGCTCAGGGAGCGCGACAAGCGTGCGTCAAACATTATCATTTCTGGTCTTCCTGAGCACGAGGACGGCATTGCTGGGGACACCACTGCTGTACGGGATCTCTTCGCAATCCTTCAACCTGATCTGGACGTCGGCTCCCTAAACGTTTCCCGTATCGGAAAGCAGGTCGGAACCAGCGCTCGGCCTCGCCTGGTCAAGGCAGCTTGTCCCTCTCGGGACATTGCTCTCCGCTTGAGGACTTCGGGCGGCCTCCTCAAGGGTAACTCTCTCTACAGCCATATCTCGCTTAATCCAGACCGGACCCCTGCTCAGTCTGCTGACTATGCTCGTGCCCGTGCCGAATTGGCCCAACGCGCAGCGCAGGGTGAGCAGGGGCTTAGGATTAGGTTCGACGGCGACGGTCATCACATCGTCCATCGTGCCCCTGCATCCTCGTCCCGCCGAGACCCATCGAGTCAAGCCCAGGAATTGCCTCCCCAGACGTCCTCACGCAGCACTGCCAAGCCTGCCGCCCCCAAGGTCACTCCCAAGCCCTCTCCAGCCCCCGGTCTCACTTACGCCTTAGCCTCCGCCGGCCCTCCGGTCAAGCGGCTTCCATCTCGGTCCCTCTCCAACGCATCGATCTCGTCTGCTCCGCCCTCTGCGGCCAGCGATAGAGCCGGGCCCGTTTCCAAGGCTCCTAAGCCTTCTACTGGAGCCAAAGGTCCTCCCTCCTCGTCTCGCAAGGATTGACTTGGGAAAGGTGTGAGCGGTGGGCCACTACGAATCTGCCATGTCAACGCGCAATCCCTGGTCTGTCACGCTAGTCAATTCGTGGACTATTTTACTTCGCACCTTTTCCACCTCATCGGCGTCTCAGAGACTTGGCTCAGGGACGCTATTCCTGACGACACTGTTGGACTGAGCTCACACAGCATTATCCGCCTTGATCGCTCGTCACGCCGGGGTGGGGGAGTAGCCCTCTTCGTACATCGCTCACTTTGCGCCAGGCTTATCTCCGCCTCCACCGAGCCCGGCTCTGATAGCGCCAGCAGGTCTCTCCCTGAGTACATCCTGGTTGAGGTCTGGAGAGCAGGGCATGATAAACTCCTGATCGCCGTGGTCTATCGCCCCCCACACGCTGGCCCTCAGTCCGAACTTGACGAATTTGAAGAAACCCTCCTTTCGTGTCTCCCTAATTATGCTCACGTCATCGTCATGGGCGACTTCAACGCTGATCTAATGGGAATCGGTCCGCGCGCTGTCCACCTGAGAGGTCTCCTACAGGGCGCAGGCTTATCGATTATCGAGCATGGCGGGACTCATCAGCTTCCGGACGGCACGACGACCTGGCTTGATCTTATAGCCACTCTGGACTTCGACCGAGTCATTGACTTCAGCAAATGCCCGGGTCCTCATCTCTCTGCTCATTTACTCGTCCACGTCGATTATGATTACTCAGCACCGGTGTTTGAGCCCCGCGTCACTCGGTCTCGCGACCTTCGGCTTTTATCTGAGCCCTCTGTGATGCACGAACTGGCCACCCTGGACTGGCGGTCCTTCCATCTCTCGAACGATGTCAACGAGCAACTACGCTTCCTCAACACCGCGATTCTCAATATCACGGACAAACTAGCGCCTGTAAGAACGAGGATTATCCGCGCGTCACCTGCCCCATGGTTCACGCCAACTCTTCGATCTCAAATGAGAGATCGTAACCATGCTCACCGTCGGTTTCTGCGCTCTCGCAATCCGGTCGACTGGGAGACCTACAGGGCCCTCCGTAACTCGGTGCAGCGTAACATCGTCGAAGCTCGCTCTGAATACTACGAGTCGAGGCTCGTCCCAATTCGCGGCCAGCTGGCCTGGAATGAGCTGAGGCGGTTGGGCTTGCTAAAGCCTCGTCATCAGACCGGCTTGGTCTGTTCCGTCGAGGAGTTGAGCTCTCACTTTGGTGCCGTCCTCGTCGATCCAGCGTCTCTCCACAACTCGCACCGCAGCGAAACGACCGGCGTCCCCTACACCTTCAACGATGCGGACTTTTATTTTGGACACGTCCTTCCTGGGCAACTGCGTAAAGGCATCCTGGATCTCACCTCAAACGCAACTGGCCCTGACAGCATCTCCGCGAAAATGCTTAAGATCTTCCTCCCGTGTCTGCTTCCTGCTCTCCTCGACCTTGTCAACCTTTGCTTTGAACAAGCTACCTTTCCAGCAGCCTGGAAGGACTCCTATATCCGTCCCATCAATAAGATCCGCTGCCCGTCTGGAGCCGGCGACTACAGACCCATTTCTTTACTCTGCTGCCTCTCGAAGGTGGTCGAGAAGATTGTCTTCCAGCAGCTTCAGGGCTACCTTGCCGAGCGCAATCTCCTGGATCCCATGCAAACAGGCTTTCGTAAAGGTCACAGCACCCAAACGGCCCTCATCAAGTTCACCGACGATTGCCGAGCCGCTATGGACCAGCGGCGCCTGACGGTTGCAATCTTCTTCGACTTCTCGAAAGCCTTCGATACCGTGAATCACGATCTGCTCCTGACTAAGCTACGCACCCTTGGCCTATCGCTACACGCCGTTCACTGGTTCCGCTCCTACCTTACAAATCGGCGCCAGGCTGTCCTAGGCGATGGTGAGAGCCTGTCTTCCTGGCACCCCGTACCTTCCGGCGTCCCCCAGGGGAGCGTCCTTGGACCTCTTCTCTTCTCTCTCTTCGTAAACGACCTGCCGACAGTCCTGCAGTCCAGCCAACATATATTCTACGCCGACGACTTGGTCCTCTATCTACACTGCTGCCCCTCCGCTCTAGGGCAGGCCCTCGCACGCCTCCAATCTGACGTTGACAGGGTCTCGAACTGGTCCTGCAGCAATCATCTCAAGCTCAACGCGGCTAAGACCAAAGCCATTATAATCGGGAGTCCCTACTTCACTCGCAGGCTTGATCTTGACTCTCTGCTCGGCCTCTGGGTCAACAAGCGAAGGATTGACTTTGTCTCCTCTGTCAAGTACCTCGGTGTCACTCTTTCGGCCAATCTAAAGTGGGATGAGCACGTCAGCAACGTGGTCAAAAGAGCCAATACGAGCCTCTATCTCCTCAGGCTGAACCGGCGTCTCCTTAACATAAATTCTCGGCGTTCCTTAGTAAACTCCCTTGTCCAACCCCATCTTGACTATTGCTGTGCAGTCTACACGGACATAACCTCAACCCTTGACCGCCGCCTCCTGGTGGTTGTCAACAATGCCGCTCGTTTCGTCCTCAACATCGGCCGGTCAGAGGGCATTACTGAACATCGCCTGAGCCTTCGGTTGCTCACGCCTAGAAGCCGCCGCCTCTACTTCGTCGCCTGCTTATTCTTCACGCTGGTCAAAATGGGTGCCCCTGAGTATCTTGCCTCAGGTCTCCGTCCTGCAACGCGGCCCAAACCTCGCCTTGCCGGGTCTGCTACTAACTCTCTCATCCCCTTGCTTTGCTCGACCGACAGCCTCCTGAAATCTGTCCGCGCTACCGGCATTCGGCTCTGGAACCTGCTCCCGCCACTGCTCTCTCAATCTACCTCCCTAGGCATCTTCAAGGGCCAACTATTCGAGTGGCTCCTCCACCGAGATCGTGTTCGCGCACCGCCGCCGTGACCCCACGTCACCCCATCTTTAATCTCTATATGTTCATCGCTCATTGTACCTTTCTTCTTATTATTCTTACTCTTACTTTTTATTACTCCTATTCTTACTGTACTTTTCTTTTTTACCATAACTCTGTGCGTATTTACTCTCTGTAATTTTTTTTTTTCCTGGTTTGCGTGCAAAAGGGATTTTTCCCAAGAGCACCTCAATAAATATCAATATATATCAATATATATATATCAATACTGTAAGAGGGGGAGTGTGACGGTCTGGCAATAATGAGAGGATTAGAGGTGGCCCTAGCGCAGTGGTTAGCGCTCCGGACTACGACTCCGTGGGTCCCGGGATCGAGTCCCACTCGGATCACCTTTTTATTCGCTCATTATTGCTGGACCGTGCCTCGTCACAATGCGGATGGGCCAGCGCGGACAATCGTCAGAGAACGAGATCGATCGTCAACGGAGTTAGACGTATTTTTGGAAGCCCTGATTATAGAGGCGTTAAATTTGAATTTGGATTGAATTTTGTATTGGAAAATTGTACACGCGGTTAGCGTAAAGATAATTACAACGCGGCGAGCGTATTATTATATTGTAATCTATAAATTTGGAGCGCGGGGAGCGCGAATACGATAATTAGCCACGCGGTCGGCGTGTTGCCGAAAAGACGAGAAATACCTTGACGCGCAATTCAAGCGCAGATTGTACGGTCGGGCGTACCGAACGCCATATCAATTAAACATTTTATTACGTTTTAAATTGAGGCGTTAATTTGTAACTGGCCCAGATCCCGGGAACGGAGGAGTCAGCGAACCGACCACAGCGTGCAACCAGGTAAGCTCAGACGTCTTTTCGAGGGAATATAATTTGATTGATCCGGCGGGGAAGCCGAGGGGAATTACCCTTTTGATATCGTTTTGTCCGCACGTCCTCCCAACGATCCCGATTTCCTCTCTCGACGCGCGCAAACGCCAAGCAGCGTTCTAAGTCGCGTGAATTTGTGTGCGAGCCTTTGATCGACGTTAATTTAGAGTATTAACTAAAGGTTTCTCCACAAAAGTTATTCGATGCCTTTGTCCTCGCCATCGAAACGAAGCGACGTTTCGAGCCGCCGGACGTCTTCCGCGAGAACGAACGTCACTACCGTCGACACGACACCTCGAACGATGAGGACAGAATTCTGGACGCTTGTATCAAAGTTGAAATCGCCAGGACGTGGCAAGGCGCCGTTTCCTTTGCGAGCACCGCGCCGGTAAGTATACATTTTGTTTTTTTTATACTAAATTTACAAAAAGTTTGTTTGCACGAGTCCATCAAGGTTAATGGTTGATTTTTCCACTCAGAAACTTCATTCGCCTCGTCACGCGTCGTCGATGAAGAAATTCCAAGAATATTCGGGAACACAAACCTCGTCAATGTCCTCGAGCTCTCCAGCCAAAAACACAGAGAAACCTCACGTCGTTTTTTTTCCGATCGAACAAATTGCTCGGCAGTCGATCACGATACTTCGGGCAATGACGACAAAATGTTGGACGACTGCATCAAAATTGGAATCGGCAGGACTCTCCAGGAAGCACCTCTGTTCCCTGTAACGACAACCGTGAGATTTTTTTCCATTTCTCACACGGACCGAAAATAATATCGAAAATTAATAACATTTCGAAATTTTCCGATAAAAATTCGAAAAGTCATCGAGCTTCTTTTGCTTTTATCATTAATTTCGATTATTTTCGTTTTAACAATTAATCAGATCAATTTTCGAAGCTTGAACCTTTTCTTTCTTGTATTTTTTCAACATTTTCACTGAATTTTTAAATTTTTTTCGCTAAATTTCCATGTTTTTCGATAATTTAACATTTTTGTGATAATACATTTGAAAAAAAAAAAAATTTTGAACATTTTACTCTACACTTCAAGATTTCTCGCTCAATTTCGTCGTTTCTAGTTAAATTTTAATATTTTTTGTTTTTCGAATAAAAAATGAGTACGTGCTTGCTCGAATTTCCTCAGAGGAACGATTTGCTACTCTCTCTGAATCTTTATAGTAAAATTTCAATTTTTCAAGGTTATGAGAATGCTTTTTTTTCGGATCAGTTTAACTTTTCCGCTGATCAAAAGTATTCCGAACGCGAATCATGCAAGGGAAAAAGATCGGAAAGGAAAATTCGATGGTAAAAATTAATTTCCATTTATTTTCTTCACAGACATGCAGGAATTCTCTATCGTTTCCATAAGCCCGGAAATCTCGAAAAATCCCGAAACCATTGTCGAGGAATTCGAACCTAGAACCGTCCTGTTCTTCGACCTGAGTGACGACCGAAGATGACCGAACGTCAGTAATGACGATTTTGATGCCAGCGAGGACCAGATGCGACGAGTGTTCCGGCGAGAATTCGAGCGTGCCCGAGGAGAAGGAAGACGCGATGTTGGCTCAGTCCATCCGGTCGTGAATGTCAAGAGCGAGTGTCTCGCTTGCTGGACCTCGATTTCCTCGTCTTTTCCATTTTGTTCCTCATACAAATTCGATTTTTCCCACAGTAACGTTTAAAATCGAGGGAACAAAAAAAAGATGAAAAAGACTTGACGTTCGGAAAAAGACATTCGGATTTGGATAATCGAAAATTTGTTCATCTTCGACATTTATGTTGAACTTTAAGAAAATTATTTTCCCAAGCGAGGGATTTTGGAAATGCCATTGAAGTTATGTTGAATTTTAAGAAAATTATTTTTCCAAGCGAGGGATTTTGGGAATGTCATTGAAAAATAAATTTCGCGTCAAATTTTGACGGATGCCCTTGAAATGCGTGGTCTCCGGGGAGTCGTTTTGAAAAATTTGATGGAAAAAAGTAAAAAAATCGATTTTTTGATGTTTTAAGGGAGACTTCGTCCTTGGAGTGCCATATTTCAGATGTTTAGGTTTTATTTTTTTTTCAAGGAAACGAGTAAAGCTTTTTGAGGGCGATTTTTTCTTGGTTTTATTCATGACATGCAGAACCGTAAAAAATTTTTTTTCGAAAAAAAAATCAAAATGGCGGCCGTTGCAGCTCCGCGAAAACAAGTCCTCAAATTAAACGGCTGACATTGTCCTGACCGCTGTAATTAACATATCGACCTGAAATTTGGAGAGCATACTCAGAAAATATGTCTTCACGGAATGACGGATCGTTTTTTCGATAGATACATTTTTGCATTCACTATTTATCTTTTTATGCGAGAAAAAAACGCGAAAATCCGATTTGTTTTTTCAAATTGCCGCCATTTTTCGAAATTTGTACTAAACGGAAAACCCATCCGTCATTCCATGGCTAAAGGTTCACACTTTGATCATATGCTTTGAATTTGTGTTTCTGATCAACAAAGAGGGGGCAGTGATGTCAGCCGTTTGATTTGAGGACTTGTTTTCGCGGAGCTGCAACGGCCGCCATTTTGGGTTTTTTTTTTTTTTTTAATTTTTTTCAGTTCTGTATGTCATGACTGAAACCAAGAAAAAAGCCGTAGCCAAAAAGCTTCACTCGTTTCCTTAAAAAAAAATAAAACGTAAACACCTGAAATATGGGACTCTAAGGACGAAGTCTCCCTGAAGCGCATCCGTCGAGCCCAGAAATTGAGGATCATCTGTGATTAGCACATCGTCGAAAGCCATCGACGCATTGTTCCATAGTCTGAGCTCCTATTATTGTTAGAACTTTGCTTTATTAACTTGTTTTTCTTTCATTTTATTTCAAATTCATGAAATTTGTATCATCGAGTACGATATATTTTTACACACATTTTTGTTAATCGCGCTCGCTGCCTAAAGCGACGTTTTACAAGGCTCAATAAAAAATGTTTAGCAAACGAAATAATTGACTAGAAATGTTGTATTTCCGCGATTAGCGTTCTCTATCATTTTTTTCAAGCCAGAAAGAATTTCAGCCACAACATTCGTTCTCCGAGTCGTTGATCGACGATTATCTGAAAAAAATAGATTTTTATACAAATTTGATTTGTTTTTGTTTTAGTTTCTCTAATAGCTCGCTGCTATATTCGCCTTTGGAATTTAAAGCACGCCAACGACAATCATTATGTACACTATCAATTATGAATTGTCCCAAGATTGCTGCGACCAATCATCTTGCTGCGACCAATCATCTCCAAAACACATTTTTTTGTACGGCTTCGTTAACTTTATTTTGCGTGCTATGGGAAGAAAAACATCACGGAAACGTGTGGAATATTGGATCGTTGTACAATTTTTGTCGTAGACATAGCGGATAATTCAATTTGAAGGAAAAGGAAGACCTTTGGGTTCATGTTTTCGTTATGATCAATTTGTATGTATGAAGAGACTCGGCACGGGACAAATATGCAAACAAAAAAAAATAGCGCAGCGAGCGGGCGAAAAACGTCAGCTGATCGCGGTTTATCGTGAATCTCGGCAGAGTCTCGGTACAAGTGCATTCGACAGCTCCGCGTCGTCTGCTTGTCCCAAGCGCTCTCCAAGTCGTCGATACTTTCTCGTAGTCAAGCGATATTTTCTGTTCGACGTTATATATAAATATACAAAACGGTGCAGCGAGCGGGCGAAAAAACGTCAGCTGATCGCGGTATATCTGTTTATAAAGTTCGCGGTATATCTGTTTATAAAAGTTTTTCGTTTCCTTAATAAACACCGATTCCGCGAATAAAAAAGGTTCCGGAAGTGTACAAACAAAAAAATCAGTGCAGGCGATCGGGCGAAAAATGTCAGCTGAAAATCGGGAAAAAAGCAACGAACGGAGCAACCAACAAACAAAATCAGGTATGTCAAACTCAATTAAATAACTTTGCAAAAGTAAAAAAAAAGAACGCCAAGTATTAAAAATAAATTGAAATCATTTTTTTTAAGCCAAGAAAAATAAACCGGCGACGACAAAAACTTGGGGTGCTTGGTTAAGAGAATAAGCCCGGGAAAATTTTAAACATAGACATAATCCTATGCCTGTTATAATGCTTATTGTCTTAAGCATGCACCCTAAGTTTTTGTCGTCGCCGGTTTATTTTTCTTGGCTTAAAAAAAATGATTTCAATTTATTTTTAATACTTGGCGTTCTTTTTTTTTACTTTTGCAAAGTTATTTAATTGAGATTACATACGACTACCAAACGATTCCATACGACACCATTACATACATATATGACATATATAACTTATGGTTAGGTAAGATGTATGTGTTAATAAATATGTAGAATATAAATATATAAGGAGTAAAGAGGTTACATAATAGGGTAATTAAAAAAGTAAACGTATATGTGTGAGAGTGGAATATCTGAGGTAAATAGGTTATCAATGTATCAAGTATATAAAGTATATATAAGGTAGAAAATGAAAAATAATAGAAAAAGATGAATATATATTATATATACATAATAGGGTATATGAGAAGGTATGTGTACGTGTGAAAGTGGAATACATGAGGTAAATAGGTTAAATGTATGAAGTACATAAGGTGAAAAGTGAATAAATTTTCTTTTAAATGAATATATATCTATAAAATGTATATATATAGGGAGTAAATAGGTTGCATAATAGGGTAATTTAAAAAGTAGACGTATGTGTGTGAGAGTGGAATATATGAAATATATTACGTGAAAAGTGAAAAATGATGAAAAAAGGATAATATATATACACATAATATGTATATAATATGTATATATATATATATTTATATATAGACTGTACGAAAAAAATCGTTACGTTATTTATTTATTTTTATATTACTAAGATATCTCATTATTTGTTAAATTCGAATTTAAATAATTGAAATTGAAAAACGAACGACGAAACGCGATGACGTCACAGCGGGACAAATGTCCCCTTTTGAGACAAATTCTCAAAAATTTTTCACCAACATCATCGTTCTCAGAATGGACCGAGTCGATTTTGTTGCAACAAAGACCAATCGGAAGAGAAAAATCGAAAAAAATTCAATAGAAAAATTGACATTGTTTGGTCCAGCCGTTTATCTGTGAGATCGATTTAAAGGCGCTGTGACGTCATCACTTCCGGTATATTCGCGTATATAAGAGTGCGGTAGCTTTCTTTTGATACTTGGCGTCGAGCCGCTACCGCGTCTCTTGAAACATGATCGTTATCTTGCGTCTCATATTTATTTTTTTTATTTATTTAGCTATAATTCGAATCGTGTGAATTGCAAGAATCTGGTTTTTGATACTTAGAAAATAACATAACTTCACTTTCTCCCGCGAACACTTCGGTTATTTTCTTCCAGTAAATTCTGCCAATGCCAAAAGAACTTTTTTGTCGCTCAACCAGATCGATCAAGCGCATGTATAAAAAAAATGAAATAAAAGTGCTCGTTGAATTTCAGAGAAAGTTACCGAAACGAACGGTCATCGCGGAGAGCCAGAAGCTTGTTCTCGCATAAGTCGCAGAAAGACCAGACACCAAATGACTCCGCACGCTCCGGGTGTCATTGTAAACAAATAGTTTGCGGAAGAATCATGGCTAAGCGGATGAACATCCGTATTCAACATTTGGCTTCAGCAAGCGAGTTAAGGCCAACGAGAAGCTGAGGACAGAAGCCAAGGACGGGGAGAAAAAGATCTCAGTGCTATTCCGAAGCAGTACAGTAGCCTTCGCATACGAAATTTAAATGCCGGTAAGTTAAGGAGTTTCGATAGGAAGTGCAAATCAATGACGTTGCAATGAAAAAAATCACACATAGAGATTCAATCATTCAGAATCTACTCTAAAAATTTGGAAAAGATCACCTGATTTGTTTCAAAGATACAATTTTTCGAAATTAGCATGTAAGCATAGCGCAACTACCCGCTAGGACCCATGCAAGTCTCGTAAAAAAATCATTGCGTCTAAAATATTATTGGAAAATGCACAAAAAATTGGGGAATAATTAATCAAATATTAAAGGTTATTCACGCGAAGCTGGAACATAATCGTCTGATTCGTTTAGGAGATATAAAATAAATAGCCGAATAAATCATGACTTTGACGGGAATTCTAACCAGAATGACGTATGACGTGGCAACGTCGCTTCTGGGGCGAGTGGCGCGCGATTTGAAATATCATCGCGTACAAGAATAGGTTACGAGTGGGACAAGTGAAACTGCAACATTAATTGTTTGAAAAAAAAAGAAATTTGTGTGCCACGTATTAATCAATGTTAAATAATTTTTATTTTTGCACTTGTTTTCCGTATATGTGGCCTCGCTCACCAATCTTCCTTTCCAACGTTTCATCGATTTCACTTTTTCCGCTCTGTCCATTATTGAAAAATGTCATCACAACAACTTTTGAGGTTATGGTTTTGGCATCGGTTTTGAGGTTATGGACATCGAATTCAAACGAGTCAACGACCAATGCTACCACCTCAGAAGCACGGAAACTTTTACAGTGTTTTCAGATTTCCGACCGTTATTAGTCAATTTCCGAAATATTCATGAGGAGTTATAAAAATAATTTTGCATCGTAACAAATTATATAAATATCAAGAGACTCGGCAGAGTCTCGGGACAAGTACATTTGAAAACAGCTGTGCGTCGTCTGCTTGTCCCGAGCGCTCGCCGAGTCTATACTTTCTCGTAGTAAAACGATTCGCGGTGGTAGGAAAAAAAATTTCGATGACATTTCAGCTAACTGTAAAGCCCAGGAGTCGTCTAGCGACCTGAAAATTGACATGGAGACTAATTACGCGATACCCTTTCGATAGAGCCCAAATTCGATACGATTGATTAAGTAATTGCTGAGAAAAAACTTTGCACGGGCTTAGTCCTATCTCAGCCTGCGTCAGAACCACGCTACATCGAAGGATTTCACGTGTCTGTATATGGCCGCCCAACAACACATTCAAAGGGGTCTGTGCGCCCATCTTAGCCAATCCCGGGTTGCGAAATTCCTGATTGGTCGAGGCTGCGATGATTCCAATGGATCCGTCGTGTGCACACGACAGTGCAGACGAGCGAGCGAAAAATGTCAGCTGATATTTCGAAGGGCCATTTTTTCGTGAGTGTGAAAGAGAGAGATAGCTGAAATAAGTCCATATTTTTCTTTTCCGCCCTTGATATTTTCGAGAAAATAACTGTTACAATTGTTCCTTGTCAAACAACGAACGTTGGCTAACCGTTTTTCTTCTTGAGGATGCAAGGTTATGCGAGAAGAATGTGTTGCTGGTTTTTCGATACCGAGTCTGAACAAATGCTGAGATACAGCTTTGACAGATCGTCATAACCTCACAAATTCGGAATTTTGAGCTGGCATATTACTGACATGCTCCGATGACGAGAGAATATGCTTCATGAATGAACATGCTCCACATCTTTAGACCCTTTCCTACTCCCACCATTTTATTCATTTACAGCATGACTTATACATAATAATTCTCCGCGATATAAAAAAATCTTGTCGCTGATTCGAGCCACATAAAAATCTTGTCGCAGAGGCGCATGAAAATCTTGTCGCTGCAAGTTATCTAATAGCTCCGGATAACTCTCAGTGTCATCAAGATCTTGTGACTGAGCCACATGAAGATTAATCGCTGAGCAATCAAGAGACTCGGCAGAGTCTCGGGACAAGTACATTTGAAAACAGCTGTGCGTCGTCTGCTTGTCCCGAGCGCTCGCCGAGTCTATACTTTCTCGTAGTAAAACGATTCGCGGTGGTGGGAAAAAAAATTTCGATGACATTTCAGCTAACTGTAAAGCCCAGCAGTCGTCTAGCGACCTGAAAATTGGCATGGAGACTAATTACGCGATGCTCTTTCGATTGAGCCTAAAATAAGTACGATTGATCAAGTGATTGCTGAGAAAAAACTTTGCACGGGCTTAGTCCTATCTCAGCCTTTGTCAGAACCACGCTACATCGAAGGATTTGACGTGTCTGTATATGGCCGCCCGACAACACATTCAAAGGGGTCTGTGCGCCCATCGTAGCCAATCCCGGGCTGCGAAATTCCTGATTGGTCGAGGCTGCGATGATTCCAATGGATCCGTCGTGCACACGACAGTGCAGACGAGCGAACGAAAAATGTCAGCTGATATTTCGAAGGGCCGATTTGACGCGAGTGTGAGAGAGGTAACTGAAATAAGTTCATATTTTTCTTTTGCGCTCTTGACATTTTCGAGAAAATAACTGTTACAATTGTTCCTTGTCAAACAACGAACGTTGGCTAACCGTTTATTATCTTGAGGATGCAAGGTTATGCGAGAAGAATGTGTTGCTGGTTTTTCGTTACCGAGTATGAATGAATGCTGTGATACAGCTTTGACAGATCGTCATAACCTCACAAATTCGGAATTTTGAGCTGGCATATTACCGACATGCTCTGATGACGAGAGAATATGCTTCATGAATGAATATGCTCCACATCTTTTGACCTTTTCCTACACCCACCATTTTATTCATTTACAGCATGACTTATACATAATAACTCTCAGCGGTATAAAAATCTTGTCGCTGATTCGAACCACATAAAATTCTTGTCGCAGCGGCACATAAAAATCTTGTCGCTGCAAGTTATCTAATGGCTCCGGATAACTCTCAGTGGCATCAAAATCTTTTCGCTGAGCCACATGAAGATCAATCACTGAGCAATAATATCTCTCAGCAAAACAAAAATCTTGTCGCTAATACACATGAAAATCTTGTTGCTAAGGCAAATGATAATCTTGTCGCTGCGACGGCTCAGTGACATGAAAATCTTGTCGCCCAACCCATGAAGAGTGATCGCTAAGCGATATTATCTCTCAGTGACATAAAAATGTTGTCGCTGAGCCATATGAAAATCTTGTTGCTGAGGCAAATGAAAATCTTGTCACCGCAAGGCCTCAGTGACATAAAAATCTTGTCGCTGCGAGGGCTCAGTGACATAAAAATCTTGTCGCTGCGAGGGCTCAGTGACAAAAAAATCTTGTCGCTGCGAGGGCTCAGTGATATAAAAATCATGTCGCTGAGCCACAAGAAAAAATTGTACATTTGTTCCTTTCTGCCAAAATTCTCATGGAGCCAAAGAAAAAAATTCTTCACTACAACTTCATGCTAAAATATTGATTTTTTTCAACTCGTAGTCAAAAATTGAAAATTGAATTCTCGCGATAAATTGAGACTTTGGCACGTGTTTCCTTTTTGTTTCAGCGTATCAAACCGAGTGGCTGGAAAAAAAATCATAATTTTACCATTTTGGCCGGAGAAGAGCAATTTTCGTTTGAAAATTGTCGAAAAATTGTCCTTTTCAAGCAAAAATCATGGTAATGGGCAAAAAATCATTTCTCGATGAAAAATTGAGATAGAGACATAATTCTAGGCTTGAATTGAGCTCCACAGAGTCTAGTTGCAGGGAAAAAATCAGCATAATATTCTCATGCAGCGAAGAAGAAAAATTCTTCGCTACAACTTCATGCTAAAATATTGATTTTTCCAACTCGTGGGCAAAAGTCGAAAATTTAATTCTCGCGATAAATTGAGACTTTGGCACGTGTTTCCTTTTTGTTTCAGCGTATGAAACCGAGTGGCTGGAAAAAAAATCATAATTTTACCATTTTGGCTCGGAGAAGAGCGATTTTCGTTTGAAAATTGTCGAAAAATCGTCCTTTTCAAGCAAAAATCATGGTAATGGGCAAAAAATCATTTCTCGATGAAAAATTGAGATAGACACATAATTCTGGGCTTGAATTGAGCTCCACAGAGTCTAGTTGCTGGGAAAAAATCAGCATTTTATTGTCATGGAGCGAAGAAGAAAAATTCTTCGCTAAAACTTCATGTTCAAATATCGATTTTTCCAACTCGGGGGCAAAAGTCGAAAATTTAATTCTTGCGATAAATTGAGACTTTGGCACGTGTTTCCTCTTTGTTTCAGCGTATCCAACCGAGTGGCTGGAAAAAAAATCATAATTTGTACGATTTTTACTCGGAAAAGCGCGATTTTCGTTTGAAAATTGTCGAAAAATCGTCCTTTTCAAGCAAAAATCATGGTAATGGGCAAAAAATCATATCTCGATCAAAAATTAAGATAGAGACATAACTCTGGGCTTGGATTAAGATCCGTATAGTGTCCTTCTAGGGGAAAAATCAGCATTTCATGTTCATGAAGCCAAACAAATAGATTCTTCGCTCCTAAGTGATGTAAAAATGTCGTTTTTTTGTAAGCTGATAGTGAAAAGGCAAAAATACCATTCTCGAGCAAAATCACGATTATGGCACGTGTTCACGTTTTCTTTCAGCTCAACAAATCATGTGGCTTGAAAAAAAATCAAAATTTATACTATTTTCACTCGGAGAAGAGCGATTTTCGTTTGAAAATTGATGAAAAATCGTCATTTTCAAGCAAAAATCATGGTAATGGGCAAAAATTCATATCTCGGTGGAAAATCGAGATAGAGACATGATTCTGGGCTTAAATTGAGCTCCACAGAGTATATTTTTGGGGAAAAAATCAGCAATTTATTCCCATAAACCCAACTAAATAAAATCTTCGCTCCCAAGTCATGTAAAAATGTCGTTTTCTTCTAAGCTGATAGTGAAAATGCAAAAATATCATTCTCGAGAAAATATAAGATTATGGCACGCGTTCACGTTTCCTTTTAGCTCAGCAAACCATGTGGACGAAAAAAAAACATAATTTCACCGTCCTTGCTCGGAGAAGAGCGATTTTCGGTTGAAAATTAATGAAAAATCGTCATTTTCGACATTTTCGAGCAAAAATGATGGAAATGGGCAAAAAATCATATTTCGGTGAAAAATTAAGATAGAGACATGATTTTTGGCTTCAAATGAGCTCCACAGAGTACACTTCTAGGGAAAAATCAGCAAATTATTCCTACCGGACTGAAAAAATTGGAGACTTTCAATCAGAAAAAATAAGTGATATCCTAGCCAAAAATCCCCTCCCGGGGAAAAAAGCTTGGACAAGTACATTTGTTGGTGATCCCCATTTCCATTTGTTTTCACAGAAAAATCTAATCCCCCCTTGACAAAAATTGGAAACGCCAACAAAATAAAGAATTTAAGAAAACCAAAAAAAAAATTCAAGAAGATTGAGAAAAATGCAAGAAATGCGAGAATGGTAGAAAAAAATTAATGGTATTCGCTCGGCATAAAAAATTCTGATATCTATAAAAGGACAAGTATTCCCTGTCTGAAAATCATGTTGATGTTCGAAAATCAATTAACGAGAAAAAAGAAAATCTTCCAAAAAGACACGTCTCAAAAAAAGGAACCCCTAAATACAAAATGGCGAATAGACAGAAAAACTTCATAAAAAAATACAAAACTAAAGTTTGCCATCATATGTCGAGCGTATGCGCACAGAGTACTTGGCCGGCCCGAAATTTTTTGTATTAGTTTCCGCTGTTTGTAGATAGGTAGAACAACTTGGTTGTATTCATGAGAAAAATGATAAGCGCTACACAAATGTCACTGAACGTTATACATTCAAATGAATTAGTACAAATTCAAATTTTTCTCTCAATTTGATATACAATTAATTAATTAAATCATTTGCGCAACATCTTACACAAGTATGGATACGTAGAAAAATAACAACTGATCACTAATTAAGGTGGAGCTAAATATTATATCAAATGACCCGTAATGCGTCGATAAAAATTGCACTTCTAGCAATTTTTTGTATTACTAGCTTGAAATATAAATCGTTTTAGGAGAGAACCTTGATTGACTCGAGATTTTCGCCAAGCTTTCGCGTGTCTTTTCTAAGAAGATTTCTGAAACCAAATAATTACGTTATGCCAAGATTAACCAAGCTGAGCACTTGCATTCAAAATTTCGGGCCGGCCAAGTACTCTGTGCGCATACGCTCGACATATGATGGCAAACTTTAGTTTTGTATTTTTTTATGAAGTTTTTCTGTCGATTCGCCATTTTGTATTTAGGGGTTCCTTTTTTTGAGACGTGTCTTTTTGGAAGATTTTCTTTTTTCTCGTTAATTGATTTTCGAACATCAACATGATTTTCAGACAGGGAATACTTGTCCTTTTATAGATATCAGAATTTTTTATGCCGAGCGAATACCATTAATTTTTTTCTACCATTCTCGCATTTCTTGCATTTTTCTCAATCTTCTTGAATTTTTTTTTTTTTTTGGTTTTCTTAAATTCTTTATTTTGTTGGCGTTTCCAATTTTTGTCAAGGGGGGATTAGATTTTTCTGTGAAAACAAATGGAAATGGGGATCACCAACAAATGTACTTGTCCAAGCTTTTTTCCCCGTAATATCTCTCAGCGAAACAAAAATCTTGTCGCTAAGACAAATGAAAATCTTTTTGCTGAGGCAAATGAAAATCTTGTCGCTGCGAGGGCTCAGTGACATAAAAATCTTGTCGCTGAGCGACATGAAAATCTTATCGCTGAGCAACATGAAAATCTTGTCGCTAAGGCAAATCAAAATCTTTTGACTGCGAGGGCTCAGTGACATAAAAATCTTGTCGCTGCGAAGGCTCAGTGACATAAAAATCTTGTCGCTGCGAGGGCTCAGTGACATAAAAATCATGTCGCTGGGCCACAAGAAAACATTGTACATTTGTTCCTTTCTGCCAAAATTCTCATAGAGCCAAGGAAAAAAATTCTTCACTACAACTTCATGCTAAAATATTGATTTTTTCCAACTCGTGGTCAAAAATCGAAAATTAAATTCTCGCGATGAATTGAGACTTTGGCACGTGTTTCCTCTTCGTTTCAGCGTATCAAACCGAGTGGCTGGGAAAAAAATCATAAATTATACGATTTTTACTCGGAGAAGCGCGATTTTCGTTTGAAAATTGTCGAAAAATCGTCCTTTTCAAGCAAAAATCATGGTAATGGGCAAAAAATCATATCTCGATGAAAAATTGAGATAGAGACATAATTTTGGGCTTGAATTGAGCTCCACAGAGTCTAGTTGCTGGGAAAAAATCAGCATTCTATTCTCATGAAGCCGAGAAATAAACTTCTTCGCTACAACTTCATGTTCAAATATTGATTTTTCTAACTCGTGGGCAAAAGTCGAAAATTTAATTCTCGCGATAAATTGAGACTTTGGCAGGTATTCCCTCTTTGTTTCAGTGTATCAAAACGAGTGGCTGGAAAAAAATCATAAATTATACGATTTTTACTCGGAGAAGAGCGATTTTCGTTTGAAAATTGTCGAAAAATCGTCATTTTCAAGCTAAAATCATGGTAATGGGCAAAAAATCATATCTCGATGAAAAATTGAGATAGAGACATAATTCTGGGCTTGAATGAAGGTCCACAGAGTATACTTCTAGGGAAAAAATTAGCATTTTATGTTCATGAAGCCAAACAAATAAATTCTTCGCTCCTAAGTGATGTAAATATGTCGTTTTTTTGTAAGCTGATGGTGAAAAGTCAGAAATACCATTCTCGAACAAATTCAAGATTATGGCACGCGTTCACGTTTTCTTTCAGCTCAACAAATTATGTGGCTTGGAAAAAAATCAAAATTTATACTATTTTCACTGGGAGAAGAGCGATTTTCGTTTGAAAATTGATGAAAAATCGTCATTTTCAAGCAAAAATCGTGGTAATGGGCAAAAATTCATATCTCGTTGGAAAATCGAGATATAGATATAATTCTGGGCTTAAATTGAGCTCCACAGAGTATATTTTTGGGGAAAAAATCAGCGATTTATTCCCATAAACCCAACTAAATAAAATCTTCGCTCCCAAAAGTCATGTAAAAATGTCGTTTTTTTTTAAGCTGATAGTGAAAATGCAAAAATACAATTCCCAAGAAAAATTAAGATTATGGCGTGCGTTGACGTTTTCTTCCAGCTTGACAAACCATGTGGAGAAAAACATGATTTTACCGTCGTTGCTCGGAGAAGAGCGATTTTCGTTTGAAAATTTATGAAAAATCGTCATTTTCGAGCAAAAATCATGGAAATGGGCCAAAATCATGTATCGGTGAAAAATTGAGATAGAGACATGATTCTTGGCTTAAAATGAGCTCCACAGAGTACACTTCTAGGGGAAAATCAACAAATTGTTCCCACCGGACTGAAAAATTTGGAGACTTTCAATCAGAAAAAATAAGTGATATCCTAGCCAAAAATCCCCTCCTGGGGAAAAAAGCTTGGACAAGTACATTTGTTGGTGATCCCCATTCCCATTTGTTTTCAGAGAAAAATCTAATCCCCCCTTGAAAAAATTCGGAAACGCCAAAAAATTAAAGAATTTAAGAAAACCCCGAAAAAAAAAAATTCAAGAAGATTGAGAAAAATGCAAGAAATGCGAGAATGGTCGAAAAAAATTAATGGTATTCGCTCAGCATAAAAAATTCTGATATCTATAAAAGGACAAGTATTCCCTGTCTGAAAATCATGTTGATGTTCGAAAATCAATTAACGAGAAAAAAGAAAATCTTCCAAAAAGACACGTCTCAAAAAAAGGAACCACTAAATACAAAACGGCTAATCGACAGAAAAACTTCATACAAAAATACAAAACTAAAGTTTGCCATCATATGTTGAGCGTATGCGCACAGAGTACTTGGCCGGCCCCAAATTTTGAATGAAAGTGCTTAGCTTGGTTAATCTTGGCATAACGTATGTAACGGAACGACTCATATCGGCAACGACGAGCGTCCTCTTCCCCACATACGAGCGGTGAGGTAAGCGGCGCCATTTCGGCTAAGCCTAAGACACTCCTCGTTACGCGAGTCCTCGTTACACCTCCTTATGACGTCACAGCGGTCAGACACGAATAAGACGGCCCTACGACACGCCTCAATTGTCACGCCTGTCATAAGTTGACGAAATACCTCCTCGTACATCCTCGACTCCGGGTATCCGCGTCGATCCCACTACCTTTGCCAAAAACGACAATTACAACAACAATCGCACCCGGAGGGTGAGAATCCGATAAGTTGTCAAATTGAACTCGGTGGTCATCCCACCTGACCAATTTCCCACCGGTCACCACACCAAGTACCGGGGAAGGGAAGCTTCTCCTCTCGGCCCGATTATCCATATAAACGCGTGTAACGAGAGCTCGAGATCATTATTCGACAACAAATTTCTGAACATTCACACGTCGTGAGTAACATCCTCGATTAATGGACTTATAAATTTTACAAGTCGAACTCCACCGTTTGTCCTGAGTTCGTGGCTAGGAACTAATCCTGGGCAAGGTACCTGCATTGCGCTGGTCTTCCGACCTCAGGATTAGCGAGTTTTTTTCTGGTGATCTTAGGTAGGTTTGTCCGCGATTAACTTCGATTAAACAAGTCTCGGGACTTGTCGCGCTGCACCGCCGCTAAAATCACCATCAACACACTCTATACTCCCGAACCATGATACGAGAGTCGACGTAATTATTTGCTACATCAGCTTCTCTGATGCATCGTACGTGTGCCCTCGGCAAGCACACGTCCAGCGAGATAAATTCTTAAAATTACAAAATTCTCGCGCCTGCCATGAGATTCGAACCGATCCTTTGATATTCGGCTAGAATCGTTCTTTTTTTTTGTGTACGCCAGCTTCACTGGCGCTTTGTTCGCTTGCCCTCGGCACGCACGCGATCAGCTGCAAGAAAAGCTTCAGCTCCCGCCGCGAGAATCGTACAAGTCCCAAGGATTGCACGATTCGCCTAGTCCGCCAGCCTCTCTGGCGTTTCACGTCGCAAGACTTAAAACACTCTAAATTTTCTCCCGTTTGTTTCACGCTCAAAATCAATAATTCAAATATATTTATTCGCTGCATATCTCGCTTGGCTCTGCTCTCGCTCGCCACGAGCATTCTATTTAAATCAAATAAAACTATTCCGACGCTTCTCGTCACGATTACAATTAAACAAACGATCGCGAGCCCGGCGACGACACATCGCCTTCAGCGTGTGTGCGTGAGGAATATCGTCGCGCTCGAGTAGAGCTCCGTCTCCCTCGTGGGCTCCTGTTACTCCGAAACTCCTCACCGCCTTAACGAACGTCTAATTCGCCACTAAAAAACTCTTTTCATTCCCAGTAACGCTTTTCTAACACCGCACAGGGCTTCACCCGCTTTCACTATAAATTTGCTCTGATCAACCTAATTTAACTTCTGTTTTTATCATTTCAGCAGCGATCTCTTTTCCATTCGTAGAATGCCGATGATGAAGGGTCGAACTTGTCATTTTTGACAACGCACACACGTCACCCTGAGGCATCGCAAAACTCTCCACGGAGTTTTGCGCTACGAAGAGAGAGCTGCTGTATCAGTCAATTTTAATGATTTAATTTCCCCAATTCTTTGATAATTCTCCCAGAGGGATCAACCTCGAGCCCAAACCCGTTTCCCAGCGATGGAGACGGAAATCGTCTCATCGCGTAAAGTAAAACGTTTCACGTAATTATTTGGTTTCAGAAATCTTCTCAGAAAAGACACGCGAAAGCTTGGCAAAAATCTCGAGTCAATCAAGGTTCTCTCCTGAAACGATTTATATTTCAAGCTAGTAATACAAAAAATTGCTAGAAGTTCAATTTTTATCGACGCATTACGGGTCATTTGATATAATATTTAGCTCCACCTTAATTAGTGATCAGTTGTTATTTTTCTAGGTATCCATACTTGTGTAAGATATTGCGCAAATGATTTATTTAATTAATTGTATATCAAATTGAGAGAAAACTTTGAATTTGTACTAATTCATTTGAATGTATAACGTTCAATGACATTTATTTAACGCTTATCATTTTTCTCATGAATACAACCGAGATGTTCTACCTATCTATAAATAGCGGAAGCTAATACAAAAAATTTGGGGCCGGCCAAGTACTCTGTGCGCATACGCTCAACATATGATGGCAAACTTTAGTTTTGTATTTTTGTATGAAGTTTTTCTGTCGATTAGCCGTTTTGTATTTAGTGGTTCCTTTTTTTGAGACGTGTCTTTTTGGAAGATTTTCTTTTTTCTCGTTAATTGATTTTCGAACATCAACATGATTTTCAGACAGGGAATACTTGTCCTTTTATAGATATCACAATTTTTTATGCTGAGCGAATACCATTAATTTTTTTCTACCATTCTCGCATTTCTTGCATTTTTCTCAATCTTCTTGAATTTTTTTTTCGGGGTTTTCTTAAATTCTTTAATTTTTTGGCGTTTCCGAATTTTTTCAAGGGGGGATTAGATTTTTCTCTGAAAAAAAATGGGAATGGGGATCACCAACAAATGTACTTGTCCAAGCTTTTTTCCCCGGGAGGGGATTTTCGGCTAGTATAATATATCCGTGGAAAAAACTTTCAAAAAGTAAAAAGAACGCCAAGTATTAAAAGATCGCATCTTGAGTTACAATTTTTTCCTTGCAGCTATCACTTTCCAAAAATAAATCAATCGCACTTACGAAAAAAAGAAATTGAATCGGAAAAAATTTCAATCCCTACAAAGGGCCACTGCAATAATTATCCAGAGAAATTCTTACGCGTAAAGTTCAAAAATTGAACGAGCAAAAAAAATTGAAATCATTGGTTTCGGTAGCAGCCAAGAATCGGACGTACCGACCGTTATCGGTACTGTAACAACATGTTGTCAAAAGGCACTGAAAAACCAATGCGAAAACTTGGCGTGCATGGTTAAGTGAAAAAGCCCGGGAAGATAAAGAATCTGTTTTCGCGGAGAGGCGGGTACAGCACAATAATCGCCTAAAAAATGAAATTTTTATATTTTCATTAATCTCTAAAATCTAAACCTTTTCAATTCAAATTTCGTAAAAATGATGATTTCCGTAACAATCATAATTTTTTTTTGGTGGGGTGACCCGTTTCGCCCGTCTGTTCCGCTTTGCCTGGCTCTTGGAGAGGTGGAGCAACAGCACAACAATGGCCTAAAAAAATAAAATTTTCTGCCCTCCGGCCCGAAATTCCGGCTGCGTCGGACAGAAAAATCTTAACACACCTCGGCCAGGAAAAAGTAAAGCCTCAGACCACATGTTTGTCAGCCTCGGCTTCGCCTCGGCCGACAGTGATTACGTGTGATCTGAGACTTTTCTCATTTTCCTGCCCTAGGTGTGTAATATACTATTTTACATTTTCATTAATCTCTAAAATCTAAACCTTTTCAATTCAAATTTCGTAAACATGATACTTTTCGTAAAAATCATAATTTTCTTTTGGTGAGGTGACCCGTTTCGCCCGTCTGTTCCGCTTTGCCTGGCTCTTCCTCAATTGAAAAGACTATCATGAATTGCGCAAACACAAGAAATTCTCATTTAATATGGAAATATCATATGGATGTACACGGTTTATCGAATCGGGGAGGAAAACCAGAATAAACATCGAAAATTCCGGATAAGCCATAAATAGGTGGCTGGAAAGGATAGAATGGAGGTCTCGAATATGCAAATCTGCAAAAGGGCTCGCATTGGTTCATTTCCCAATCCATGACGTCATACTGCTACTTTGGGCGCGCATGGAGCGAGTTTCTGAAGAGTACAATGACACAGCCCTTCGCCGAACTTTTTCACTTAACCATGCACGCCAAGTTTTCGCATTGGTTTTTCAGTGCCCTTTGACAACATGTTGTTACAGTACCGATAACGGTCGGTACGTCCGATTCTTGGCTGCTACCGAAACCAATGATTTCAATTTTTTTTGCTCGTTCAATTTTTGAACTTTACGCGTAAGAATTTCTCTGGATAATTATTGCAGTGGCCCTTTGTAGGGATTGAAATTTTTTCCGATTCAATTTCTTTTTTTCGTAAGTGCGATTGATTTATTTTTGAAAAGAGATAGCTGCAAGGAAAAAATTGTAACTCAAGATGCGATCTTTTAATACTTGGCGTTCTTTTTACTTTTTGAAAGTTTTTTCCACGGATTTCACGTCTTTTTGGAATTTGCTTCATTCATTTTTTTTAGGGAAACTGTAACTTGAAATGCGATCTTTTGATACTTGGCGTTCTTTTTACTTTTTGAAAGTTTTTCAATGGTATCTATTTACGAAAAAATTTATCATTAAAGAAGAAAATATATGATTATTCTTTTATTGCTAAAAATATATAAGTTTTAATGAAATGTTCATTAATTAATCAAATTATTCCAATCATCCATTTTTGAATAAAAATCGATTTTTTTCTTTTGAAATAATTAAATTTGCAATTAAAATTTATTGAGAATTTTATTTGAATGGGAAATTAATTGATTCTGACATAATTTGATTAATAAATGAAAATTTGATTTATAAAAGACATTTTTCGAATTGTAAGAATAATTGAAAGTAATTCTTTATAAAAATAAAACGTTTTTTTTTAAATTTCAATCGATTGATTAAATTGTTCATTGTTTTCAAAAAATGTATTATTTTCCATTTAATTTGCATTGATATATCAGACTTTTTCATAGTTATTTATTTTCAAACGGAATAGTATTTTACGCAACAAGTGCGGAAAGCGACGAATTACATCGCGCGTGAAGTTGCCGCATGAGCCGAAGGCTTATGATACATATTCGCACGAGTACGAGTGTGAATTGCGGCACGAGCCGAAGGCGAGTGCCGTAATACACTCGTACGAGTGCGAATATGTATCATAAGTCGAGGCGAATGCGGCAAACGCGCGATGTACTTCGTTGTTTTTCGCACATATTGCGTACAATATTTTTTGTGATACTTGCCTCGAAAGTTCGATTTGAGGATCAAGAAACATCGACTGACATCTGATAGTTAAGCTATCTGACATATGAATGTCCGCACTAGTGCGGTAAAGTCTTCTCACCGTGCGGTAAAGTCCACATTACCGCACTAGTGCGGTAAAGTAAGACAAAAGAGCAAGCGTTGAGAAATAGGCTACTTTCGCCACGGAAAACGCCAACCGAAAATCGCACTTTCGAGGCAAGTATCACAAATATCAAATTTTTAATTCCAAAATAATTGAATTTATGAATGAAAATTTGTTGGAAATACAATTTTCATCTAAAAATGAATAACTGTAAAATAGTTTTATAAATGAATGGATATTGAATGGAAAATTAGAGATTTTTTCAAATCAATGAATAATTTATTCAATCGATTTAAATTTATTGAGAAACTATTCATTTTGATGGAGAATTACTTATAATGATTCTTTTATTTTTAAAAATTTCTAATTTCTAATGAAAAGGTCATTAATTAATCAAATTATTCCAATCATCCATTTTCGAATGAAAATCGATTTTTTTATTTTGAAATATCAAATTTGCAGTAAAAATTTATTGAGATTTTGATTTTAATTTGAAATTGATTAATCCTAGCCAAAAATCCCCCCCCGGGGAAAAAAGCTTGGACAAGTACATTTCTTGGTGACCTCCGTTTCCTTTGCAGTTCCCTGAAAAATCTACAGAAAAGTGAGAACCCCTCCCTATGCCAAAAAAATTGGATTAACTCTCAGAAAAACGATAAAAAATATCTCGCCTACATAACCTTGACCACTCTCGACTGAAAAATGAAGACCCTTCAAAGAATACAATGAAGAATAACTCCAAAAAAATTTTCCTGAAAATTCAAAAAACCCGACATGAACACAAAAACTGGTCATACAATAATTGTGTAAAAATTGATCATTTACGTTCAGCACTAAAATTTTTTATATCGATAAGAGGACAAGTTTTCCCTTGAGGTCTTAGAATCAACTAACCAATCCGTTTCATTAATAATAACCATTATTAATACATAATCATTTGTTGTTGAATTATTACTAACTTAGAAAACGAAAATAGTCAATGTTTCATTTACGTACAGGATTAAAATTTACAATATCAATACTGGGACAAGTGTTTCATCCTAACTTACTGAACGAAAACACTCAACGTTTCATTTACGTACAGGATTAAAATTTACAATATCAATACTCGGACAAGTGTTTCATACTGGGACAAGTGTTTCATCCTAACTTACCGAACGAAAACACTCAACGTTTCATTGACGTACAGGATTAAAATTGACAATATCAATACTCGGACAAGTGTTTCATTACTAACTTACGAAATGGAAATAGTCAACATTTCATTTACGTACAGAATTAAAATTTGCAATACCATAGTGATCCATACGCTCAATGGCTGATGCCTCACCTGTACACGGGATCATTAAAAATCTTTTTGGTGTTTATACATTGTACGACAGGTTTTAACGCGAGGCCCCCAATACTGCTTGATGGGTAACGATTTGTTAAACAGTCACCACCGTACGTTGAGCGTATGCGCACAGAGTACTTGTCCGGCCCATAACTTTTTATGCAAATTCCTCATTCCAGAAAAAATCAAATTATAAAACTGTTGTTTGTCTGTAGTCCTGTTGACAAGTGCACGATAACTTGTTAGCAATTGGAGTGATCCTCACCTTCTTATTAATATGAGATCAGTATTACTCTTCATTACAATTCTTTACAGTTATTAATACGTTTACTTTTCTAATAAAAGTTTAATTATGAATGAGCATGACAGCAAAAATTTGGTTTTAAAGATGGGAATAAACAGGTTTCTGCAGCTTGCTGCTCAACTTTTTAGTCATGTCTAGAAAAAAGGTCTGGTTCTATTGGTTCATCAATTTGCTATACTTATTCACGAACCAAGATATTCATTGCTAGTAATTGGATCTAAGTTCACTTATGAACCTTTGGAAAAACCAAGTTTTCTTATGACGCTTGGGAGAATCTAAATCCACTCATCACGCTTTACAGAATTGAATTATGGCATTTTCTGAATTCGGTGTGGATCGACTAGTTTTGCACAGCCACAAAGGACAATAAATACAGTAATTGTAAGAATTATAGACGAAGGTAGATGACAAGTCATATTCACTGCTGAAGGTTCGTGCCGTCAAAATTTGTTAAAAATATTATTCCGCTGTTCTTCTTCGGAACGTTTATTTCACGATACAAATGGTGAAACGGCTTTACCCCTTTGTGGACATAACAACTTTGGCCTCAATAGCGGTTGTAGGCAATAAATTCATCTCTGAGAAAGTTCACTTTCTGGTTCGAAGGATCAATATATAGTGTTATATATAGTAGTTTAAGTATATAGTTTAAGTTTGAACGTAAGGAAAAAAGACTCAATCTCGAGTATATAGACACGCGGCAATTTGCCTTGTCGAATCAAACTTTTCTTTTTAATACTTGGCGTTAAGACGCTGCCGCGTCTCAAAGTACATCATTTTTTACTCTGTCGCAGAAATAGATAATTCATTCAAGCATCGCAGCAAAAATCATATATTCACTACGCTCTGATATATCGCAAAAACGTTGCCGAGGGGTAAACGTTCCGGTGACGAACTTTCTTGGGGTCACTCCTCCGAAACAAATTTTTTTTAGCTGCATTTTCCTAGATTCTGGAAAATGAAAATGGAAAATAGACCCAGGAAATGGAAAAAAAAACTCTAGGTTGTGCAAGTGATCCCTGATTTTTTCTGGAATGAGGAATTTGCATAAAAAGTTATGGGCCGGACAAGTACTCTGTGCGCATACGCTCAACGTACGGTGGTGACTGTTTAACAAATCGTTACCCATCAAGCAGTATTGGGGGCCTCGCGTTAAAACCTGTCGTACAATGTATAAACACCAAAAAGATTTTTAATGATCCCGTGTACAGGTGAGGCATCAGCCATTGAGCGTATGGATCACTATGGTATTGCAAATTTTAATTCTGTACGTAAATGAAATGTTGACTATTTCCATTTCGTAAGTTAGTAATGAAACACTTGTCCGAGTATTGATATTGTCAATTTTAATCCTGTACGTCAATGAAACGTTGAGTGTTTTCGTTCGGTAAGTTAGGATGAAACACTTGTCCCAGTATGAAACACTTGTCCGAGTATTGATATTGTAAATTTTAATCCTGTACGTAAATGAAACGTTGAGTGTTTTCGTTCAGTAAGTTAGGATGAAACACTTGTCCCAGTATTGATATTGTAAATTTTAATCCTGTACGTAAATGAAACATTGACTATTTTCGTTTTCTAAGTTAGTAATAATTCAACAACAAATGATTATGTATTAATAATGGTTATTATTAATGAAACGGATTGGTTAGTTGATTCTAAGACCTCAAGGGAAAACTTGTCCTCTTATCGATATAAAAAATTTTAGTGCTGAACGTAAATGATCAATTTTTACACAATTATTGTATGACCAGTTTTTGTGTTCATGTCGGGTTTTTTGAATTTTCAGGAAAATTTTTTTGGAGTTATTCTTCATTGTATTCTTTGAAGGGTCTTCATTTTTCAGTCGAGAGTGGTCAAGGTTATGTAGGCGAGATATTTTTTATCGTTTTTCTGAGAGTTAATCCAATTTTTTTGGCATAGGGAGGGGTTCTCACTTTTCTGTAGATTTTTCAGGGAACTGCAAAGGAAACGGAGGTCACCAAGAAATGTACTTGTCCAAGCTTTTTTCCCCGGGGGGGGATTTTTGGCTAGGATATCACTTCTTTTTTCCGATTGAAAGTCTCAATTTTTTCATTCGGAAGTGGTCGAGGTTTTCCAGGCGAGACATTTTTTATCGTTTTTCCGGGAGGGCATCAACTTTTTTTGGTAGAGGGAGGGGTTCTTACTTTACTGTAGATTTTTCTGAGAAATGCAATGGAAACGGAGGTTACCAACAAATGGACTTGTCCAGGCTTTTTTCCCCGTGGGGGGATTTTTGGCTAGGTTAGAAATTGCCAAAACGAAGTTTGGCAATTTCCGCGAAGCAGAACGAGGTTATTATAGGACATTGATCTAAAAACTCATGGTTAATGAAAAAGAATGGCATGTCCCCATTTTTTCAATATTGAACCAATGAATGGACGAGATGGAACTTAAAAGAATTGAACTCTAAGACATTCATGGGATACGTTATTTTGACAGCAACTGATGTGATAAAAACTGAAGAGCAAACTCGAATTGAGGAAAAGCGTAAAAAAAGTTCAAAGCGCACATTCAAGTGAATGGTCTCGAAGTTAAGATAAAAAAAAATCAATTTTGGAGGATTTATGAACGAAACGTATTCTTACAATTTCTTGAGACCGATATTTTTTTTTCAAAATTATGTATATAAATATTTCTGATGATTCCTTAGGACTGATATTTTTTTCGAAATGTTGTAGATAAAGATTGAAAAAAAGGCGATAAAAGCAAAACTCCATTGATTTTCAATTGAAACGTGTGAGTATAGGGGATCAATTGTTTATAATATCAGGAATTTGCTTACAATCGCTATAAACAACATTTTTTTCATGGCTGATATTTCGAAAGAAAAAATGAATCATGACTGATATGGAACAAAAAATATATAACTAAGAAATGGCATTAATTTATTAATGAAAGGTCTTCGAATGAAGATTGTCAACATTTTAAGAGAAGACTTTTTTTTTCTTATATTATTTTGTTGAATAAATTCGAATGGAAGAAGGACAATTAATCTGACCAAAGGAATATTGCATTGCGTTTTAAAGTTAATAAGCATGAGGAAAGATAGAAATAAGAATAGTAAATAAGTATGAGGAAAGATAGAAATAAGAAATGGGATTTTCTGAAAGATGGGTTGCCGACGGAACTTGCGAGCTCTAAAAACTGCTCCATAGTCTGCCCTGAAAACTGGTCTAAAGAATGCTTTAGAGTTTTTGTCCTGGAATTTTGCAAGACTTTGCGGGACGTCATTGGAGCCCTGACTTTTTATGCCAAAGTCGATCGAATGCAGGAATGTGATTTTTGACGGTTTCCGACGAATTTCATTGGAAAGGAATCGCAAAATTACGATTTTTCGTAATTTACCAAACGACATCGATCCTCTCCGAGCAACGATGGTAAATTCCGGAAGTTTTATATGTCGACATGGTTTGATTAGCTCGAACGAAGCGTAAACACGTGCCATCGTCTTCATTTTTCGCTCGATTGCGATTTTCGACTTTTAACATAAGTTGCGGTAAAACCAAACTATATTTCTGAATCGGAAGCGGATAATTTTTTGTCTTGGGATGATGGCAGGGCGATGCTGATTTTTTTCCTGAAAATATATATACATTCTGACCGTAGATTTGAGCCCGGAAACATGCCGTTATATTAATTCCTCGCCGAGATATGATTTTTGGCCCACTGCTATGATTTTACCTTGAAAATGACGATTTTTCATCAATTTTTTGAGCAAAAATCGCTCTTCTCCGTGTGAAAATAGTATAAATTATGATTTTTTTTCCAGCCACACAGTTTGATATGTTAGAACGAAGAGCAAACACGTGCCAGAGTCTCAATTTATCGCGAGAATTCAATTTTCGATTTTTGACCACAAGTTGGAATTGTAGAGAAAAATTTTTCTTCTTGGCTCCATGAGAATAGAATGCTGATTTCTCCCCTGCAACTAGACTCTGTGGAGCTCAATTCAAACCCAGAATCATGTCTCTATCTCAATTTTTCACTGAGATATGATTTTTCGCCCATTACTATGATTTTTGCTCGAAAATGACGATTTTTCGACAATTTTCAAACAAAAATCGCTCTTCTCCGAGTAAAAATGGTGGAAATTATGATTTTTTTTCAGCTACTCGGTTTGATACGCTGTAACGAAGAGGAAATACGTGCCAAAGTCTAAGATTATCGCGAGAATTCAATTTTCGTTTTTTGACCTCGAGTGGGAAAAAATCAATATTTTAGCATGAAGTTGTAACGTAGATTTTTTCTTCTTGGCTTCATGAGAATGGAAGGTGGATTTTTCCACTGCAACCAGACTCTATGGAGCTCAATTCAAGCCCAGAATCATGTCTCTATCTCAATTTTTCACTGAGATATGATTTTTCGCCCATTACTATGATTTTTGCACGAAAATGACGATTTTTCGTCAATTTTCAAACGAAAATCGCTCTTCTCCGAGCGAAAATGGTAAAATCATGATTTTTTTTCCAGCCACTCGGTTCAATACGCTGAAACAAAGAGGAAATACGAGCCAAAGTCTCAATTTATTGCGAGAATTCAATTTTCGATTTTTGACCACGAGTTGGGAAAAATCAATATTTTTGCACCAAGTTGTAGCGCAGAATTTTTCTTCTTCGCTCCATGAGAATAAATCGCTGATTTTTTCCCTGCAACTAGACTCTGTGGAGCTCAAATTAAGCCCAGAATCATGTCTCTATCTCAAATTTTGACTGGGATATGATTTTTTTCCCATTACCATGATTTTTGCTTGAAAATGAAGATTTTTCGTCAATTTTCAAACGAAAATCGCTCATCTCCGAGCGAAAATGGTGAAATCATGATTTTTTTTCCAGCCACTCGGTTTAATACGCTAAAACAAAGAGGAAATACGAGCCAAAGTCTCAATTTATTGCGAGAATTCAATTTTCGATTTTTGACCACGAGTTGGAAAAAATCAATATTTTTGCACCAAGTTGTAGCGCAGAATTTCTTTTCTTCGCTCCATGAGAATAAATCGCTGATTTTTCCCCTGCAACTAGACTCTGTGGAGCTCAAATTAAGCCGAGAATCATGTCTCTATCTCAAATTTTCACTGAGATATGATTTTTTTCTCATTTCCATGATTTTTGCTTGAAAATGACGATTTTTCGTCAATTTTCAAACGAAAATCGCTCTTCTCCGAGCGAAAATGGTGAAATCATGATTTTTTTTTCCAGCCACTCGGTTTAATACGCTGAAACAAAGAGGAAATACGAGACAAAGTCTCAATTTATTGCGAGAATTCAATTTTCGATTTTTGACCACGAGTTGGAAAAAATCAATATTTTTGCACCAAGTTGTAGCGCGGAATTTTTCTTCTTGGCTGCATGAGAATAAATCGCTGATTTTTTCCCTGCAACTAGACTCTGTGGAGCTCAAATTAAGCCCAGAATCATGTCTCTATCTCAAATTTTCACTGAGATATGATTTTTTTCTCATTTCCATGATTTTTGCTTGAAAATGACGATTTTTCGTCAATTTTCATACGAAAATCGCTCTTCTCCGAGCTAAAATGGTGAAATCATGATGTTTTTTCCAGCCACTCGGTTTAATACGCTGAAACAAAGAGGAAATACGAGCCAAAGTCTCAATTTATTGCGAGAATTCAATTTTCGATTTTTGACCACGAGTTGGAAAAAATCAATATTTTTGCACCAAGTTGTAGCGCAGAATTTCTTTTCTTCGCTCCATGAGAATAAATCGCTGATTTTTTCCCTGCAACTAAACTCTGTGGAGCTCAAATTAAGCCCAGATCCATATCTCTATCTCAGATTTTCACTGAGATATGATTTTTTTCTCATTTCCATGATTTTTGCTTGAAAATGACGAATTTTCGTCAATTTTCAAACGAAAATCGCTCTTCTCCGAGCGAAAATGGTGAAATCATGATTTTTTTTCCAGCCACTCGGTTTGATACGCTGAAACAAAGAGGAAACACGAGCCAAAGTCTATATTTATCGCGAGTATTCAATTTTCGATTTTTGACTACGATTTGGAAAAAATCAATATTTTTGCACCAAGTTGTAGCGCGGAATTTTTCTTCTTGGCTGCATGAGAATAAAATGTGGATTTTTTCCCTGCAACAAGACTCTTTGGAGCTCAAATTAAGCCCAGAATCATGTCTCTATCTCAAATTTTCACTGAGATATGATTTTTTTCTCATTTCCATGATTTTTGCTTGAAAATGACGATTTTTCGTCAATTTTCAAACGAAAATCGCTCTTCTCCGAGCGAAAATGGTAAAATCATGATTTTTTTTCCAGCCACTCGGTTTAATACGCTGAAACAAAGAGGAAATACGAGCCAAAGTCTCAATTTATTGCGAGAATTAAATTTTCGATTTTTGACCACGAGTTGGAAAAAATCAATATTTTTGCACCAAGTTGTAGCGCAGAATTTCTTTTCTTCGCTCCATGAGAATAAATCGCTGATTTTTCCCCTGCAACTAGACTCTGTGGAGCTCAAATTAAGCCCAGAATCATGTCTCTATCTCAATTTTTCATTGAGATATGATTTTTTTCCCATTACCATGATTTTTGCTTGAAAATAACGATTTTTCGTCAATTTTCAAACGAAAATCGCTCTTCTCCGAGCGAAAATGGTGAAATCATGATTTTTTTTCCAGCCACTCGGTTTGATACGCTGAAACAAAGAGGAAACACGAGCCAAAGTCTATATTTATCGCGAGAATTCAATTTTCGATTTTTGACCACGATTTGGAAAAAATCAATATTTTTGCACCAAGTTGTAGCGCGGAATTTTTCTTCTTGGCTGCATGAGAATAAAATGTGGATTTTTTCCCTGCAACTAGACCCTTTGGAGCTCAAATTAAGCCCAGAATCATGTGTCTATCTCAAATTTTCACTGAGATATGATTTTTTTCTCATTTCCATGATTTTTGCTTGAAAATGACGATTTTTCGTCAATTTTCAAACGAAAATCGCTCTTCTCCGAGCGAAAATGGTAAAATCATGATTTTTTTTCCAGCCACTCGGTTTGATACGCTGAAACAAAGAGGAAATACGAGCCAAAGTCTCAATTTATTGCGAGAATTCAATTTTCGATTTTTGACCACGAGTTGGAAAAAATCAATATTTTTGCACCAAGTTGTAGCGCAGAATTTCTTTTCTTCGCTCCATGAGAATAAAATCGCTGATTTTTCCCCTGCAACTAGACTCTGTGGAGCTCAAATTAAGCCCAGAATTATGTCTCTATCTCAAATTTTCACTGAGATATGATTTTTTTCTCATTTCCATGATTTTTGCTTGAAAATGACGATTTTTCGTCAATTTTCAAACGAAAATCGCTCTTCTCCGAGCGAAAATGGTAAAATCATGATTTTTTTTCCAGCCACCCGGTTTGATACGCTGGAACAAAGAGGAAACACGAGCCAAAGTCTCAATTTACCGCGAGAATTCAATTTTCGATTTTTGACCACGAGTTGGAAAAAATCAATATTTTTGCACCAAGTTGTAGCGCGGAATTTTTCTTCTTGGCTGCATGAGAATAAAATGTGGATTTTCCCCCTGCAACTAGAGTCTGTGGAGCTCAAATTAAGCCCAGAATCATGTCTCTATCTCAAATTTTCACTGAGATATGATTTTTTTTCTCATTTCCATGATTTTTGCTTGAAAATGACGATTTTTCGTCAATTTTCAAACGAAAATCGCTCTTCTCCGAGCTAAAATTGTAAAATCATGATTTTTTTTCCAGCCACTCGGTTTGATACGCTGAAACAAAGAGGAAATACGAGCCAAAGTCTCAATTTATTGCGAGAATTCAATTTTCGATTTTTGACCACGAGTTGGAAAAAATCAATATTTTTGCACCAAGTTGTAGCGCAGAATTTCTTTTCTTCGCTCTATGAGAATAAAATCGCTGATTTTTCCCCTGCAACTAGACTCTGTGGAGCTCAAATTAAGCCCAGAATTATGTCTCTATCTCAATTTTTCACTGAGATATGATTTTTTTCTCATTTCCATGATTTTTGCTTGAAAATGACGATTTTTCGTCAATTTTCAAACGAAAATCGCTCTTCTCCGAGCGAAAATGGTAAAATCATGATTTTTTTTCCAGCCACCCGGTTTGATACGCTGGAACAAAGAGGAAACACGAGCCAAAGTCTCAATTTACCGCGAGAATTCGTTTTCGATATTTGACCACGAGTTGGAAAAAATCAATATTTTTGCACCAAGTTGTAGCGCGGAATTTTTCTTCTTGGCTGCATGAGAATAAAATGTGGATTTTCCCCCTGCAACTAGAGTCTGTGGAGCTCAAATTAAGCCCAGAATCATGTCTCTATCTCAAATTTTCACTGAGATATGATTTTTTTTCTCATTTCCATGATTTTTGCTTGAAAATGACGATTTTTCGTCAATTTTCAAACGAAAATCGCTCTTCTCCGAGCTAAAATTGTAAAATCATGATTTTTTTTCCAGCCACTCGGTTTGATACGCTGAAACAAAGAGGAAATACGAGCCAAAGTCTCAATTTATTGCGAGAATTCAATTTTCGATTTTTGACCACGAGTTGGAAAAAATCAATATTTTTGCACCAAGTTGTAGCGCAGAATTTCTTTTCTTCGCTCCATGAGAATAAAATCGCTGATTTTTCCCCTGCAACTAGACTCTGTGGAGCTCAAATTAAGCCCAGAATTATGTCTCTATCTCAATTTTTCATTGAGATATGATTTTTTTCCCATTACCATGATTTTTGCTTGAAAATTACGATTTTTCGTCAATTTTCAAACGAAAATCGCTCTTCTCCGAGCTAAAATGGTGAAATCATGATTTTTTTTCCAGCCACTCGGTTTGATACGCTGAAACAAAGAGGAAACACGAGCCAAAGTCTATATTTATCGCGAGAATTCAATTTTCGATTTTTGACCACGATTTGGAAAAAATCAATATTTTTGCACCAAGTTGTAGCGCGGAATTTTTCTTCTTGGCTGCATGAGAATAAAATGTGGATTTTTTCCCTGCAACTAGACTCTTTGGAGCTCAAATTAAGCCCAGAATCATGTCTCTATCTCAAATTTTCACTGAGATATGATTTTTTGATCATTTCCATGATTTTTGCTTGAAAATGACGATTTATCGTCAATTTTCAAACGAAAATCGCTCTTCTCCGAGCGAAAATGGTAAAACCATGATTTTTTTTCCAGCCACTCGGTTTGATACGCTGGAACAAAGAGGAAACACGTGCCAAAGTCTCAATTTATTGCGAGAATTCAATTTTCGATTTTTGACCACGAGTTGGGAAAAATCAATATTTTTGCACCAAGTTGTAGCGCAGAATTTCTTTTCTTCGCTCCATGAGAATAAATCGCTGATTTTTCCCCTGCAACTAGACTCTGTGGAGCTCAAATTAAGCCCAGAATCATGTCTCTATCTCAAATTTTCACTGAGATATGATTTTTTTCTCATTTCCATGATTTTTGCTTGAAAATGACGAATTTTCGTCAATTTTCAAACGAAAATCGCTCTTCTCCGAGCGAAAATGGTAAAATCATGATTTTTTTTCCAGCCACCTGGTTTGATACGCTGGAACAAAGAGGAAACACGAGCCAAAGTCTCAATTTACCGCGAGAATTCAATTTTCGATTTTTGACCACGAGTCGGAAAAAATCAATATTTTTGCACCAAGTTGTAGCGCGGAATTTTTCTTCTTGGCTGCTTGAGAATAAAATGTGGATTTTCCCCCTGCAACTAGAGTCTGTGGAGCTCAAATTAAGCCCAGAATCATGTCTCTATCTCAATTTTTCATTGAGATATGATTTTTTTCCCATTACCATGATTTTTGCTTAAAAATGACGATTTTTCGTCAATTTTCAAACGAAAATCGCTCTTCTCCGAGCGAAAATGGTGAAATCATGATTTTTTTTCCAGCCACTCGGTTTGATACGCTGAAACAAAGAGGAAACACGTGCCAAAGTCTCAATTTATTGCGAGAATTCAATTTTCGATTTTTGACCACGAGTTGGGAAAAATCAATATTTTTGCACCAAGTTGTAGCGCAGAATTTTTCTTCTTGGCTGCATGAGAATAAAATGTGGATTTTTTCCCTGCAACTAGACTCTGTGGAGCTCAAATTAAGCCCAGAATCATGTCTCTATCTCAATTTTTTATCGAGATATAATTTTTTGCTCACGAGCATGATTTTTGCTTGAAAATATCGATTTTTCGACAATTTTCAAACGAAAATCGCTCTTCTCCGAGTAAAAATCGCATAAATTATGCATTTTTTTCCAGCTACTCAGTTTAATACGCTGAAAGGAAGAGAAAACACGCGCCAAAGTCCCAATTTACCGCGTGAATGCAATTTTCGATTTTTGATCACGAGTTGGAAAAAATCAGAGTTTTAACATGAATTTGTTGCCAAGAATTTTTCTGCTTGGCTCCATGAGAATGGACTGCTGATTTTTTCCCTTCAAATATTCTCTGTGGAGCTCAATTTAAGCCCAGAGTCATGTCTCTATCTCGATTTTTCATCGAGATATGATTTTTTGCTTGAAAATGACGATTTTTCGTCAATTTTCAAACGAAAATCGTTCTTCTCCGAGTAAAAATCGCATCAATTATGCTTTTTTTTCCAGCTACTCAGTTTGATACGCTGAAAAGAAGAGAAAACACGTGCCAAAGTCTCAATTTATCGCTTGAATGCAATTTTCAACTTTTGATCATGAGTTGGAAAAAATCAATATTTTAACATGAATTTGTCGCGAAGAATTTATATTTTCATGCCACTGAGAGTTATCTGGAGCTTCCGGATACCGGATAGCTGGCAGCGATAAGAATTTCATGGGGCTCAGCGGAAAGATTTTCATGTGGCTCAGCGACAAGATTTTTATGTTGCTCAGCGACAAGATTTTCATGTCGCTGAGATTTATTGTCGCTTTGCGATTAATCTAACGCCAGCGGCGATGTTAGTTATGCTACACAATGATTGGTTCCTTTCGAAGCAAAACTTGTCGCTGAGAGATATCCAAAGCTTCCGGATAACTCGCAGCGACAAAATTTTCATGTGGCTCAGCGACAAGATTTTTATGTCGCTGAGAGTTATTGTCGCTCCGAAATCAATATAATATGCCAACGGCGATGTTAGTTATGCTCCACAATTATTGGTTCCTTTCGAAGCAAAACTTGTCGCTGCGAGATATCCAAAGCTTCCGGATAACTCTCAGCGACAAAATTTTCATGTGGCTCAGCGACAAGATTTTTATGCCACTGAGAGTTATATCTGGAGCTTCCGGATAGCTGGCAGCGATAAGTATTACACGTGGCTCAGCGGAAAGTTTTCATGTGGCTCAGCGACAAGTTTCTTATGTCGCTGAGAGTTATTGTCGCTCCGCAATCAATATAATATGCCAGCGGCGATTTCAGATATGCTGTAAATGAATAAAATTGTGGAATTAGGAATAGGGCAATGGTTGTGAAGCATATTCATTCCTGAAGCATATTTTCCTGTCACTGGAGCATGTCGTTAATGCTACCTGCAAATTAGCATTAGTGAGGTTATGGCGAGCTGTCAGAGCTTTTAGCCGTTATTCATCACAAAGTCGGCAAAAAATGTCAACCCGTTCCAGCTATCTCCCTCACACTCGCGTCAATATCGGCCGGCAAAATATACACGATTGCTAGAGGAATTTTAGGTTATGATTTTCTAATTCTGACAATCTTACTTTCGAATGTTTCTATATCTATATTTATCACCGTGAAATCGAACGACACATGTATGAAGATGTATTCGTGAACTGGCAACCAACAGGTGTTCCTCGGATGGGAACAGCTGGATATGTCGTCAGTCACGACCAATCAGAAACACGATGGCCACACGGGCCCTTTCTCTGTGTCGTATACATACACGCACGCACACTTCGATCGGCGCATAATTTTGCCCGTGCAAAGTTTTTTCTCAGCAATTACGGCATTAATCGGCTTGATTTATGGCTCAATCGAGGGGGGATAACGTAATTAGTCTTCAGTTTAAATTTCAGATCATGAAATTACCCCTGAGCTTCGTAATTCAAGAAAGTGTCCACCCCCTCCGGCGAAATCGCTTTTCTTAGAGATAATATACTCGAGTGAGTCTCGGGCCAGCAGACGACGCTGTCAAATGTACTTGTCCCGAGACTCTGCCGAGTCTCTTGATTCTGACATAAATTGATTGATAAATGAAAATTCCATTAAAAAAACACATTTTTTTAATTAAAAGAATAATTAAAAGTAATTCCTCATAAAAATAAACAGTTTTTTAATAAATTTCACCGATTGATTAAATTGTTGATTGTTTTCAAAAAATGTATTATTTTCCATTTAATTTGCATTGATTTATCAGACTTTTTCATAATGGTAATATTTTAATTTAGAAAAATGTAGTAGTAGTAGTAGTAGTAGTAGTAGTAGTAGTAGTAGTAGTAGTCGTAGTAGTAGTAGTAGTAGTAGTAGTAGTAGTAGTAGTAGTAGTAGTAGTAGTAGTAGTCGTAGTAGTAGTAGTAGTAGTAGTAGTAGTAGTAGTAGTAGTAGTAGTAGTAGTAGTAGTAGTAGTAGTAGTAGTGGAGTTTTACATGCATACCTTTGTCGGGTTTTCACATTGTATGCTTTTTCGTATTTACTCTTTTTTTTTCTTCATTTTCACTATTTGTGTCTGTTATTCCCACTGTTTTTGTTTTTCTCCACTGCGCACTGTGGACCTACATTTTTTACGTGGGTTCGGAACCACAGAGAGTACAGCTTGAGACACTTAGAAAAATCGATTGGTGTCGGCGGCGGGAATCGAACCCGGGCTCGCTGGGTGGGAAACGGGCCCATTACAACTGAGCCACTGCCTCTCCAATTTAAAAAATGTGTTATTTTCCTATGAAATTTTAATTCATGAATCAAATTATTTTGATCATCTATTTTCGAATAAAAATCGAATTTTTCATTTTGACATAATTAAATTTGTAATGAAAATTTACTGAGAATTCGATTTTTATTTGAAAATGAATGATACCGACAGCGGTAGGTTCGCGGTCGGTGCGTGGTTTCGGCGATCACACAAGTTGAGCAGCGTTGACTGCGGTCAGTACTTGGTTGGGTGACCGCTTAGCCATGAAAAAAAGAAAAAATATGCATAGGATACATGAATAGGATAGGATACAAGTCGTACTGCGTGTGAGGACAGCTAATATCACATATACAAGCGGCTACCAAACGATAACAAACGATTCCATTCGATATCGAACGATTCCATACAATTTCATACGACTACCAAACGATTCCATACTATTACATACGACTACCAAACGATTCCATACGACACCATTACATACATATATGACATATATAACTTATGGTTGGGTAAGATGTATGTGTTAATAAATATGTAGAATATAAATATATAAGGAGTAAAGAGGTTACATAATAGGGTAATTAAAAAAGTCAACGTATATGTGTGAGAGTGGATTATATGAGGTAAATAGGTTATAAATGTATCAAGTATATAAAGTACCGTGGAAAAATACTTTTGAAAAGTAAAAAAAGAACGCCAATTTTAAAAGATCGCAACCTCAGTAGAAAAATAATTACTCAATTTTCTTCATATCACTTTGACATAAAAAACAATTTAGATTTACAAAATGTAATGCATTTTTCCTTCCCTACGAACGATATTTTGGAATTCCCCAAAATTTTCTCAAAAACTCTCAAGCTCAATCGACAAAAAGAAATGAAATCATTGCAACATAGCCAAGAATTAAAAAAATAATGAATAGCTACATTTCACAGGGAAACATGTGCACCCTCAATACATTTTGTGTATTTAAGGGTCTGCAAAGGCTCTACAAAAAAATGCAAAAAATTGGCGTGCATGGTTAACTAAAAAAGTTCGGCGAAGGCCTGCGTCACTGTTCTTATTAGAAGTTTCCGCATGCACGCGCAAAGTAGCATTATGACGTCATGTAATGGGGAATGGAACATCCTCCGAAATTCTAAATGTTCGCTGTTTTTTCTGTTCTCTTTCCGCGATGATAATTCCATATTATTCCAAATGTTCGCTGTTTATCCTATTCCTCTTTCCGCGATGATATTTCCTATTTCCATATTAAACAAAAATCTCTCCTCTTTGCACAATTAATAATCATTTTTCAAAGTCTGGAGAGCCAAGGGGAACGAAACTTTTAAAAAATTTCATTCCATGCAATCTGATAAATGTTTTTTTATCTTGACGAGATTTGAATAAAAACGATTTCGATTTTTCAGATGAAAAACGGAAATTCTATTTTAGGCAGTTGTTCAAGTTTGTCCGCCTCTCCCTTAAATTGATTCTTTATCTTTCCGGGCTTTTTTGGTTAACCATGCACGCCGATTTTTGCATTTTTTTGTAGAGCCTTTGCAGACCCTTAAATACACAAAATGTATTGAGGGTGCACATGTTTCCCTGTGAAATGTAGCTATTCATTATTTTTTTAATTCTTGGCTATGTTGCAATGATTTCATTTCTTTTTGTCGATTGAGCTTGAGAGTTTTTGAGAAAATTTTGGGGAATTTCAAAATATCGTTCGTAGGGAAGGAAAAATGCATTACATTTTGTAAATCTAAATTGTTTTTTATGTCAAAGTGATATGAAGAAAATTGAGTAATTATTTTTCTACTGAGGTTGCGATCTTTTAAAATTGGCGTTCTTTTTTTACTTTTCAAAAGTATTTTTCCACGGATTTCTCTTCTTTTTGAAAAGCGGGATATTCATCAACATTTTTTTGTAATTATAGAGGCATTATTTGTTCTGGTTGGTTATTCTTGAAATAAAATAAATCTCTTCAAAAACTTCTGTCGACACCCCTGGTAAATTCCTTTAAATATCTCGACAACAGTCATGATCAAAGACTTGAAAAACTCTCATCGAGAACCTTGTTCAATCCCTCAAGGAAACCACGAAGAGACTCGTGGTCAATCTCTCAATGAAACCTCAGTGAGGCCCTTAGTCAATCCCTTAAAAAAGCTCGTCTACCCTTGGCTAGTCTGTTGCAAAAATCTCGTCAAGACTTTTTGTCGACTCTTTAAAAAATCCCATCCAGACTCTTGACTAATCCCTTAAAAAAGTCTTGGCACGATTCTTGGTCGATCTGTTGAAACAAGTCTCGACCAGAATCTCGATGAATCTTTTGAAAAAGTCGCGGCGAGATTCTTTATGAATCCCATAAAAAAAGTCTCTGGACGCTTCCACTGAATGCCTTGAAAAACTTCCGTCGACACCGCTTCCGCAAATCCCTTCAAAATATATCGGCGAGGGTCATGATAAACCCCTTAAAAATTCTCGTCCAGACTCTTGACCAATCCCTTAAAAAAGTTCTGGCGAGATTCGTGGTTAATCCCTTAAAAACTCCCATTAAGAGCCTTGGTTAACCCTTTCGAAATTGTCGTCCAGACTCTTCGTTAATCCCTTAAAACCATAGTGACGAGACTCTGAGTTTAGTAAATATTAACTAACTCTTAAGAAACCACGTTCGAGACCACTGGTGAGCGCCTTAAAAAATTCCGTCAAGACTCTTCGTCAATCCCTCAAAAAAGTCCTGACGAGACTTCACCCTTCTCCCTCGTGCCCTTTCTCCCTTCGTTCTCCCGTTTTTTAATCGTTTTATTGCATTTTTGGCTAATTTTTTGACTCCGAGCGAAATTGCCCCAGGCTCACGTGATCCTGCATTAAAAAACGAAAAGAATAAGCCCAAGGTGGATCATTTTCATTGAATTTTAGAAGAGACAGGGAGTTTTTAAAACTGGGGTGATTTATGACCCCACGTCACCGGAAAGTTTAAATAAAATAAGGTTACCGTGCAAAGGTCAAAAACTTCCGTGGCAACCCCCGGTCAACCCCTTCAATCATAAAGTCTGATAAATATTTTTTATGTTGCCGAAATTTGAATGAAGAAGATTTTGATTTTTGAAATGAAAAACAAATGACATCAAAAACCATGGAGCCGTGGACCTAGACACCGAAACCCATGAAGGAATGGACCTAGACATCAAAAACCATGGAGCCGTGGACCTAGACATCGAAAACCAGGGAAAAATATACCTAGACATCAAAAACCATGGAGCCGTGGACCTAGACATCGAAAACCATGGGGAAATATACCTAGACATCGGAAACAATGGAGAAATATACCTTGACATCGAAAACTATAGAGCCGTGGACCTAGACATCGGAAACCATGGAGAAATATACAGAGACAACTAAAACCATGGAGAAATATGCCTAGACAGCAAAAACCATGAATAAATATACCTAGACATCGAAAACCATGAAGAAATATACCTAAGCATCGAAAACCATGGAAAAATATACAAAGCCGACGAAAACCATGGAGAAATATACCTAGACATCAAAAACCGTGAAGAAATATACCTAGAAATCGAAAACCATGGGGAAATATACCTAGACATCGAAAACCATGGAGCCGTGGACCTAGACACCGAAAACCACGAAGCCGTGGACCTAGACACCGAAAACCATGAAGCCATGGACCTAGACACCGAAAACCATGGAGCCGTGGACCTAGACACCGAAAACCATGGAGCCGCCGACCTAGACATCGAAAACCATAGAGAAATATACTTAGACATCGAAAACCATGAAGAAATATACCTAGGCATCGAAAACTATGGAGAAATATACAGAGACAACAAAAACCATGGAGCCGTGGACCTAGACACCGAAAACCATGGAGAAATATACCTAGGCATCGAAAACCATGGAGAAATATACCTAGACAGCAAAAACCTTGAAGAAATATACCTAGACATCGAAAACCATGAAGAAATATACCTAGGCATCGAAAACCATGGAGAAATATACCTAAACATCGAAAAGCATGAAGCCATCGACCTAGACATCGAAAACCATGAAGCCGTCGACCTAGACATCGAAAACCATGGAGCCATGAACCTAGCGATCAAAAACCATGGAGAAACATACCTAGACACAAAAAACCATGGAGCCGTGTACCTTGACAACGAAAACCATGGAGCCGTCGACCTAGACATCGAAAACCATGAAGAAATATACCTAGGCATCGAAAACCATGGAGAAATATACAGAGACAACGAAAACCATGGAGAAATATACCCAGACAACAAAAACCATACCTACACGTCGAAAACCATGGAGAAATATACCTAGACAACAAAAACCATGGAGCCGTGGACCTAGACACCGAAAACCATGGAGCCGACGACCTAGACATCGAAAACCATGGAGAAATATACCTAGACATCAAAAACCATGGAGCCGTGGACCTAGACACCGAAAACCATGGAGCCGACGACCTAGACATCGAAAACTATGGAGAAACATTCCTAGCCATCGAAAACCATAGAGAAATATACTTAGACATCGAAAACCATGGAGAAATATACAGAGACAACGAAAACCATGGACAAATATACCTACACATCGAAAACCATCGAGAAATATACCTAGACATCAGAAACCATGGAGCCGTGTACCTTGACAGCGAAAACCATGAAGCCGTCGACCTAGACATCGAAAACCATGGAGAAATATACAGAGACAACAAAAACCATGGAGAAATATACCTACACATCGGAAACCATGGAGAAATATACCTAGACAACAAAAACCATGGAGCCGTGTACCTTGACAACGAAAACCATGATAGCTAGACAACGAAAACCATGGTAGCTAAACAACGAAAACCATACGGAAAGAGAGGCCCGACATAGTCTGTCTCTCTCGCTCAGTGGCGCGCAAAGAGTGGGGATACCACGTTTAGCGGGGCGGGTGACGTCACGGGCCGAAAATGTCCACCAGGCACGTAAGGACGTATGTCCAAGCGCCTGCGCACATAACTTACGCCTTTCTGACTCTAAGAAACAGAAGGGATCCCAAACCTCGCGTCCAAAATCTTCAATGTTAGATTTCTCTGGATTGGCTGAACGGATTTTGTTCTACCAAGGACCATTCGAAAGATAAAAAATCATAGAAAATTCAAATCTAATATGAGATTTTTCCCTCAACCCGTTCTCCTGTGAGAACGATTTAAAGTTTCTGTGACGTCATAAAATGCCTATTTTACTGTATATAAGAGTACGGCCGGCTCGCGCGCTACGCTTTTCTTTTAAACTTGGCGTCGAGCCGCTGCCGCGACTCTTGATATATAAGGTAAAAAATGGAAAATAATAGAAAAAGACAAATATATATATTATATATACAAAATAGGGTATATGAGAAGGTATGTGTACGTGTGAAAGTGGAATACATGAGGTAAATAGGTTAAATGTATGAAGTACATAAGGTGAAAAGTGAATCAATTTTTTTTTTTATGAATATATATCTATAATATGTATATATATAGGGAGTAAATAGGTTGCATAATAGGGTAATTTAAAAAGTAGACGTATGTGTGTGAGAGTGGAATATATGAGGTAAATAGGTTAAATGTATTAAGTATATAAAGTATATATGTGGCGATAGCCACATATATACTTTATATATACTTAGATAAGTTAGAGAAACTTATCTGAGTCGGGTGAGTGCCTTGAATCATTACTTTATCGGCCTTAAAAAAAAAAACAAGTTTCGAAAAAAATACTAAAAAAAAAAATTCAAAGAATAATTCCAAAAAAATTCGACGCGATTCAGGGTCAAAATACACAACTTTTTTCATTTTTGACATTTTCTCTTAAACCCTATAGTTCTCGGGTTATTTAGAATTTTTCAAAATTGATTGATTTTGGGAAAAAATCAGATAACTTTTCGAAAAAAAATCGCAAAAATTTTTCTAAAAAACAAAGATGGAGCTATTGCATGCAGTTTTACGTTTGTCATCATTAAAGAAAAAATCAAAAAAATCCGGAAGCTGTGCGCCTGATTTGCCATGGTCAAAAAAAAGCCTAAAAACAGTCACAAACCAAAGTCTGTACTGAGTCGAAAAAAAATCATAAAAAATATTTGAACGGAGCGAACTGAAGCTGGATTTATCCCCTTCAAAACGCCGCTTCGAAAATTGGAAAATCTTCTTTTTTGACAGAGTTATTAAACTTTTTGTGCCGCAAGAAATATTGGGTAGTGTATCTAAACTTTTGAGCGGCAGTGTATATATACATAATATGTATATAATATGTATTAGGGTGCTTTTTTTTTTGGCGACATTTTTTTTTTTTCACTCCCATCTCGCATTTTTGTGGGGAATACCTTAAAGAAAATTCCCTGAAAATTTGAGCCCTTAATATTAATTGTAAGTACTCGCCCAAGGCGTCCAATGATTTCCCCTTTAAAATACACGTAAAGTTCGATTTTTCTTCTTAAAAGTTCTACAGATCAGAGGCATTTAAAGGTACGATCTTGGTCGACGAACCGATTTATTTATAATTGAATGCTGTTTGAAAACGACCGTGAAACTGGGCGTGAGTTATCGTGAGGGAGAATTGAGGAATTTGGCTGAACGAAGGCGGGCGAAAGAAATAAATCGAAGTTCACACTGAAGTTAAAATTAACGAAAATAAACAGTTTTATTGGTCTTTGGTTAATAATTAAGTGAACAAAATAAAGGCGAAGGATTAAGTAAGAATAAGGCGAAAACAAAACGTGGCCGCGCGAACAATGGCGAAGCTTGCCGGACGCGTGGCGTCGAAACGAAGTGTTCCCGAAAATAATACGTAAATTTATGAAAATGTATAACGAAGTGTGGCCGAAGAAACTCCCGATCGCGGAACTGAACACGGGCGTAAATCGCGAACAGTTTCTTGATCGAATTTTGAAGGAAGAGAGCCGAATGTAATTTTCTGAATAAGTATCGAAGAGCGCGAGAAAAACGTGTTATCGCGTTACGAAGGGAACTCGGAATGATCGAGAATCGATGATGGCTGCGGCGGCAGCGTGTCGAAGTGCCGAGGGGGTCGGGGGAACAGTGGTCAAAGTCCACGCGAGACGACGGCCAGTTGGTGCTGCCGCCTCGCGCGAACTCCGAGCACTACGAAGGATCCTGAACATTCTCCCCGCCTTCGGCAACCGTTGTTGTCGAAGAATCCACCGGAAGTACCGCCAGCTTTGCAGTCGGTCTCTGAAAGGTCGAAGTTGCCGTGCGAAGTGTCACTACTCGAGTGAGGCCGTCCGGTCCCGGGTGGAGCTCGATCACTCGAGCAAGTGGCCAGCGTGAAGGCGGAAGTCGTTCGTCGGTGATCAGCACGAGAGTTCCTCGTTGAATTTCGTGCGAAGGATGGCGCCATTTCGAAATTGAAAGGCTCCGTTGAAGATATTCCGTTGACCATCGTTGCCAGAAGTGCTGAAGTGTCGCCTGAAGAAATTGCCATCTCGAAAGTCGAGATTTCGGAACTGAAGTTAGCGATGGTTCGGGCACGGTCGTCAGTGCTTCTCCGATGGTGAAGTGGCCTGGTGTAAGGGGCGAAGTGTCCTCCGGGTCGTCCGACAACGGACAAAGCGGCCTTGAATTAAGGATCGCCTCGACTTGCGCAAGAAGAGTCGTAAATTCTTCATACGTAAGCGAGGCGTCCCCGATGACCCGACGAAGATGAAATTTTGCCGATTTTACCGCAGCCTCCCACTTTCCACCCATGTGGGGTGCGGCCGGAGGATTGAAGGACCACGCCGTTCCGAGGTTGGTCAGAGAAATGATTGTAGAGTTCATTTCTGCTGAACCAGCCTTGAAGAGAGCTCGAAGTTCCGCATCAGCCCCGACGAAGTTGGTGCCGCAGTCACTATACAGCGTGTGACTGATGCCTCGTCGTCCTGAAAATCGCCGGTACGCAGCGATGAAGGCCTCTGAAGTGTAGTCGGTGACTAGCTCGAAGTGGACGGCAGAAGTAGCGAAGCAGACGAAGACGGCGAGGTAGCCCTTGTAGGTTTTCGCGGCTCTTCCGCGCCACGTTTTTATTGTGAAGGGACCTGCGTAGTCGATGCCGGAGTGAAGAAAGGCTCGTGAAGGCGTGACTCGGGCGGGCGGAAGTTGACCCATAAGCTGCTGGGCTTGAAGTCCGCGAAGCCTTGCGCAGATGACGCATCGAAGGATGTGGGCGCGAACCGGAGCTCGACCGCCCAGGATCCAGTATGACTGCCGAAGATAGCTTAAGGTGGATTGCGTGCCACCATGAAGAGTCCGGGAATGGGCATCGGAAATAACCAGCGCAGTCAGTTGTGAAGTTCGAGGCAGAATTGGCGGGTGAATGGCCTCAGGCTGCAGAAGCGCGTGTTTTAGCCGGCCGCCGACTCGAAGGGTTCCTTGTTGATCGATGAAGGGCGTCAAGGAGGCGAGCGGATTGCTCTTATGAAGAGGTCCCTTGGAAATCGCCTTTAGCTCGGCCGTGAAGTGACTCTGTTGCACGAGTCGTATCCAGAAGTACCTCGCCTCATCCAAGTCCCCGGGTGTTAGCGGGTAGCTCATTGAAGTGTGAGGGAGGCGTCTGAAGCGCGCGACAGCTCGTTTACACACTGCCGTTATGCGAAGGAGTCTCGTCAGTGAAGAATATCGTCCGAGAAGGTCCCAAAGTTGTTGTTCGGGATCGGAAGTGGCAATGAGGGCGAGCCCCGGTCTTGCCTCGAGATCGAGATCCGGTGAAGGGTCCTGTGAAGGGTCCGGTGAAGTGCTGGGCCAAGACTCTTGTGGGAGGGAGAGCCACTCAGGCCCGTCCCACCAGAGTCGATGCTTGAACGAAGATAAACCACTGCCGCCATAGCGAGCAGCGAAGCGTCCGAAAATCCGTGAAGTTTATTATCGAAAATCCCTGAAGTTCTACCTTGGATGTTGACGAAAGATGAAGCCACCGGGAGAGAGAGGTGAGTGAAGGCTCACTCAAACTCGCTCGAAAACGAAGCTACCTTTCCTGAGGTGTTGCCGGCAATTCATCATCCCATTGAAGTTTGGCCAACCACAGCTCTTGCAGGGAAGCCTTCGCTTTAACTGTGATCGGCGAAATGAAGCCTAACGGGTCGAACAATGACGCCGTTTCTGAAAGAACGGTCCTTTTGGTGACGTCTTGATGGAAGGATAGCTGAAGCGTAAATTTGAAGTTGTCCTCGGCTGAGTTCCACACGAGGCCGAGAAGTTTGACGTTTGGATCCTCAGAATTAATCGAAACTGCGTCTGTTCGAAGCTCGGAAGTGACGTATTGAAGGGCATCCTTTTCGTTGGCCGACCACTTTTGAAGTGGAAAACAGCCGCGCTGACAGATTTCCTGAAGTTGCCGTGCAGACTCTTGAAGTTCTTGAAGTGTGTCAGCGCCTCCGAAGATGTCGTCGACGTATCTTCCCTTCGTCAAGGGCGAAATTGCTAACGGGAAGTCGTGACCCTCGTCTTCGACGAGTTGAAGCATAACCCGAATGGCAAGGAAGGGCGCGCAGCTCAACCCGTACGTCACCGTTGTCAAATAATATGGAACGACTTGATTGTTCGAGTCGACCCATAGAATTTGCTGAAGAGCCCAATCGTCCTGGTGGACTGCGATTTGACGAAACATTTTTGCAACGTCAGTCGCGAAGATGAAGCGATGTCGTCGAATCCATAGGAGAACGTCGACGACATCTCGTTGAAGTTTGGCCCCGGTGTGAAGAACATCGTTGATCGACACACCGCTCGTCGTTTTGAAGGATCCATTAAACACGACGCGAAGTTTTGTCGTGGTGCTGTGAGCTCGAAAGACGCCGTGATGTGGAAGGAAGAATTTTGGCCTTGAAGGATCCGCGTTCGCTGCACGGGTCATGTGCGACAGCGTCTCGTACTCGTGCAGGAAATCATTGTACAGCTCGCGATACGAATCGTTCGTCGAGAGCCGTCGAAGAAGTTGGTGAAGGCAACGTTTTGCACCGGCGAATGAATCTCCAAGTGTGTCTGGAGGCGCCTTGAAGGGAAGCCGAACCACGTACCGACCGTTGTTGTCTCTCGTATGCGTTTCCTTGAAGTGCTGTTCACAAGAAGCCTCCTCCGGCTCGGGTGTAGGGGCCGAATCCGAAGGAATTTCCTCTTGCTCCCAGAACTTCGTGAGCAACAAGTCGATCCTGTCGTCTATTGAAGTGTGCTGAATACGAACCGAACTTGAAGTGGAATTATTTACTGGACCGAGGACGATCCATCCAAGAAGTGTCCGTTGGGCTATAGGCTCGGTGGCTCGGCCCTTAATGATTTCCGGCTCGACCAGAAGACCATACGAGTCAGCTCCGATAATGACGTCGATGGGTCCTGGCTTCGCGAAGTCTGGATCGGCCAGAGGAAGTCCTCGAAGGTGTTCCCATTGAATTGAAGTGGTAAATGAAGGAAGCGTTGAAGTCAGGACGTTGAGAACAAACGCCGTCACCTCGAAGGTTGAAGTTGGATCGTAGATTGAAGCAAGGGTGACGGCGGTAGCTCCCCGCGTGCGGCCCGCAGACCGGCTCCCGATTCCCAGAATGTTTATCGAAGCGGCCATTCGTTTTAGTCGAAGAAGTTGCACCGTGCGTTCGGAGATAAATGAAAGTTCAGCACCGGGGTCGATCAGAAGTCGCACTCGATGTGAGTCACCGGACGGTGACGTCAGAACTGCTTGGCTCGTAGCTAGCAGAACTGAGGGCCGTGAGGTCGTTCGTTGCTCGCCTGAATCGAAGGAAGTGACCGCGTTTAGAAGTTTAGCCGAAGTGTCGGGCGAGCCAGCAGCTGCGTCGCATGGTTGACTCTTGCAAAGTCAAGCCTGAGGCTCATTCGGCGACGAAGTGGCTACTGGCTTGGCTGTTGGCTGGTTGCCTGAAGTGTCCCTTGAAGTTGTCAGCCTTTTGTTTGAAGCGGCCGGTGGAGTGGAAGACGGGAGGTGAATTAGCATGTGATGCTTCCCGCTACACTCGAAGCATCTGCCCGTCACACGGCAGTTTGAAGCGGAATGTGGACCGAGGCAATTGAAGCAGAGCCGCCGTTGCTCAGCGACAAGGCGGCGCTCCTGAGGGCTCTTTTGTTTGAAGAGACCGCATTTTGTTATGAAGTGTGGCCCGAGACAGAAGTGGCAGCACTGGGTCGCACTGCCGGCCGGATTCAGGGGAGCTGTAGCGGCGACCGCTGTAGCGGTGTCGACGTTCCAGTTCCGGCTGTCCACTTTGTTGACCTGCTGGTTTGTCGCTTGCGCCGAGAACGCCTTGGCCGTTGAAGAGGTCCGTTTTTGTGTTGAAGTTGAAGCGCCCGAAGAAGTTGGCCGTGACGAAGGGGCCTTTCCGATGTCGATGCTCTCGAGGGCTCGGGCTCGTGTTGTCAGGAACTCTCGAAGCTGTTGAAACGTCGCCGGTTCTGTAGAAGCGCCCAATTTTAATTCCCACTGCTCTCGAAGATGATGGTCGAGGCGTGAGACGATGAAGTGGACCATAATCGTGCCCCACTCGTCCACTGGCATTTCCAGCGATCTCAACGCGTTCATGACCTCGTTCGTGGTATTGATGAGGGCGTTGAGGGACTTGTAAGACTTAGGCGTTACCGCTGGGATTGCGAAGAATCGATCCAGTTGTGAAGTGACCAAGAGTCGCTTGTTCTCATATCGAGCGACCAGAAGATCCCAAGCCGCTATGAACGATTCCGAAGAGACCGGTAGATTGGCGATGAGCTGAGCCGCATCGCCTTTCAAGGAGAGTCGAAGATAGTGCATTTTTTCGACCGAAGTGATGTCCGGATTTTGGCCGACGAGGGAGACGAAGAGGTCGTGAAATGACCGCCAAGAATGAAACTCTCCGTCGAAGTCGGGGATTTTAATCTTCGGAAGTGCGCTTCGTACGTGTGAAGATCCCGGAAGTGCCGAAAGATCAGCCAGGTTGGCCCCGGTGGGCTCGACCTGGTCGTAATGCTCCTTGATGGTGAGCAAAGCCACCTTAGCGTCCTCGTACGCCTGTTGGCATTGGGCTTCGATGCCCTCCTTGAAGTATTCCGTCTCCACCAAGTTTTCGCAATTCATCTTGAGAAGGCTGGCATGTTCCCGTTGAAATCGTTCCCAATTTGACTCTAACAGCGCCAAGCGCGTCGTTGCCAGAGTTTTATTGGTATTTTGCGGAGTTGACGCGGCTGTCTTTTCCGCAAGGGCCTTGATGCACTGAAATGTGCTGATGAGCCCGGCGATGCGACGCTCCATCTTGGCGACGTTGGTCGTCATCGCGGAAGTGTCCGGAAGATCGAAGAGTCACGAAATAATCGAAGGGCACGAACGGGTCGCATCACGAAATTGTCTGACACGATCCGCGCACAATCTCCCGAAAAAAGACACTGAAAGGCGAACAGTTCGAAGGGACCGGCAAATCAGAACGCGAAACGACGTGAAAAATCACCAAATCGAAATCGCGAACGAACCGTAGCCCAAAAAAAAACTCGAAGTGTCACAAAGTCACGAAAAAACCCGAAATGTCACAAAGTCACGAAAAAACCCGAGAATATTGCCCGAAGTGCCGAACAACCGCACGATCGACAGAGAAATCGAAGCGACCGAAGCGCGCGGTTGTACGAAGCGCGAGAATCACGCGAACGCTCGATCTCAGCCGCGAGTGCGAGAGAGCGCGTGTCGCCGTTTGAAAAATTCAGTCCACGTGCACTGAGCCACAGAAATTCGAAGCGTACGACGTAGCACTGTAACGAAGAGCACGAGCGCGTGTGTGTGTCGCGCGAAGATCCCGAAAATGCTCGATCTCAACGACGAGAGTGAGAGAGAGCGCGCACTATCGTCCGAAGCGTCCTACACGCACACACAGCCGAGCCTCTGACGCGCACGAGGCGAAGAACGAAAATTCCCTTGTCGAAGCACTGCCGGGGAGCGCGAACGCGTGTGTGTGTCGCGCGAAAATCACGAATAGCTCGATCTCAGCAACGGGAGTGAGAGAGCGAGCGCTATTGTCCGAAGCGTCGTACGCGCACACACAACCGAGCCTCTGACGCGCACGAGGCGAAGAATTGATAATCCTTTTTCGAAGCACTGGGCCGAAGAGCGCGAACGCGAGTGTGTGACGCGCGAAATTCACGAAGAGCTCGATCTCAGCAACGAGAGTGAGAGAGCGCGCACTATTGTCCGAAGCGTCCAACGCGCACACACAATCAAGCCTCTAGCGCGCACGAGGCACACGAAGAAAGTTCCCGAAAATTCTCGAAGCACTGCCGAACGGTACGCGCGCGAGAAGCGAGAGCGAAAGAGAAAGTTGTATAGGCGCGGTACGCGAGCGCGAGAGAGAGCGAAGAGCGACTCGCTTGAAGAATGGCCGCACAAAGAAGAGACCGATAGCTCGAGCCGGCGTGACGAACACGTGGTCGCGACGAAGAGACGCCGGTTCTCTCGCAATTTTTATGAAATAAAACCCGAAAAGAACCCGAAATTTCCTTCCTTTTTTCAGCAAACCCTCGTTAATCGCTCACAAATCACTCGAATCCGGCTCGAAGGACCAGTAATGTTTGAAAACGACCGTGAAACTGGGCGTGAGTGATCGTGAGGGAGAATTGAGGAATTTGGCTGAACGAAGGCGGGCGAAAGAAATAAATCGAAGTTCACACTGAAGTTAAAATTAACGAAAATAAACAGTTTTATTGGTCTTTGGTTAATAATTAAGTGAACAAAATAAAGGCGAAGGATTAAGTAAGAATAAGGCGAAAACAAAACGTGGCCGCGCGAACAATGGCGAAGCTTGCCGGACGCGTGGCGTTGAAACGAAGTGTTCCCGAAAATAATACGTAAATTTATGAAAATGTATAACGAAGTGTGGCCGAAGAAACTCCCGATCGCGGAACTGAACACGGGCGTAAATCGCGAACAGTTTCTTGATCGAATTTTGAAGGAAGAGAGCCGAATGTAATTTTCTGAATAAGTATCGAAGAGCGCGAGAAAAACGTGTTATCGCGTTACGAAGGGAACTCGGAATGATCGAGAATCGATGATGGCTGCGGCGGCAGCGTGTCGAAGTGCCGAGGGGGGCGGGGGAACAGTGGTCAAAGTCCACGCGAGACGACGGCCAGTTGGTGCTGCCGCCTCGCGCGAACTCCGAGCACTACGAAGGATCCTGAACAAATGCTCTACAAAAGTGTCCATTGTGACGTGATTGTAACTCGAACCGGCGAGGTCGTACGGGTCACTAAACCCAATTTTTTCATGAAATTCTCGTTTTTTTATCTCTATCTCGTAAATGACAAGAGCTACAGAAAAAATAAGGGAGACAAACTTGGAGGAAATTCAATTTTCTACAAAAAAGTATTGAAGCACCAAATCGCTAACATCGATGTTTCTTGAGATATTGGGCTTTTAAGTTGAGGTAGTATGGAATTTTCATGGATTATTGAGCTAAACTGTATAAGTTGTTAATTTATTATTCTTTATTGTCATTTAAATCATCAAATATTTATTCGTTAAGTTGCAAATGATTGGAAAGTTGAATAATTGAACGTTTTGAAACTGAAATTCGAGAAAAAAACACATTTTCAAAGTGCTTAAAATTATTTTTTTCACTTTTCACGAATTTTTCAATTGATTTTCTCCCGATTCTTCTAATTTACTTACCAGTAATTGAATACCTATGAAATTCTAGTTGAAAATATGTTTTAAATTCACAAAATTTTCAACTACAAATTTACAAATTTTACAAAATTTTTGTAAATTTACAACATATTTGTAACTAGAAATGTATAGGTATTCAATTACTGGTAAGTAAATTAGAATAATCAGGGGAAAATCAATCGAAAAATTCGTGAAAAGTAAAAAAAACAATTTTGGGCACTTTGAAAATGTGTTTTTTTCTCGAATTCCAGTTTCAAAACGTTCAGTTATTCAACTTTTCAATCATTTGAAACTTAACAAATAAATATTTGATGATTTGAATGACAATAAAGAATCATAAATTAACAACTTATACAATTTAGCTCAATAATCCACGAAAATTCCATACTACCTCAACTTAAAAGCCCAATATCTCAAGAAATATCAATGTTAGCGATTTAGTGCTTGCATACTTTTTTGTAGGAAATTGAATTTTCTTCAAGTTTGTCATTCCTATTTTTCCTGTAGCTCTTGTCATTTACGAGATAGAGATAAAAAAACGAGAATTTCATGAAAAAATTGGGTTTAGTGACCCGTACGACCTCGCCGGTTCGAGTTACAATTACGTCACAATGGACACTTTTGTAGAGCATTCAATTATGAATAAATCGGTTCGTCGACCAAGATCGTACCTTTAAATGCCTCTGATCTGTAGAACTTTTAAGAAGAAAAATCGAACTTTACGTGTATTTTAAAGGGGAAATCATTGGACGCCTTGGGCGAGTACTTAAAATTAATATTAAGGGCTCAAATTTTCAGGGAATTTTCTTTAAGGTATTCCCTATAAAAATGCGAGATGGGAGTGGAAAAAAAAAAATGTCGCCAAAAAAAAAGCACCCTAATATATATATATTTATATATGGACTGTATGAAAAAAATCATTACTTTATTTATTTATTTTTATATTACTAAGATATCTCATTATTTGTTAAATTCGAATTTAAATAATTGAAATTGAAAAACGAACGACGAAACGCGATGACGTCACAGCGGGACAAATGTCCCCTTTTCAGACAAATTCTCAAAAATTTTTCACCAACATCATCGTTCTCAGAATGGACCGAGTCGATTTTGTTGCAACAAAGACCAATCGGAAGAGAAAAATCGAAAAAAATTCAATAGAAAAATTGACATTGTTTGGTCCAGCCGTTTATCTGTGAGATCGATTTAAAGGCGCTGTGACGTCATCACTTCCGGTATATTCGCGTATATAAGAGTGCGGTAGCTTTCTTTTAATACTTGGCGTCGAGCCGCTACCGCGTCTCTTGATAAAAAAAAAAAAAATCAGATAGGATCTACGTGTTAATCTGTGAGAATAAATTCATTAAACATAGGACTTTTTTCACGTTCAGCAGTTGGAACCCTGCAGAAATACAATAGGTTTCCCTTCCACCTCACCCCCCCTAACAATCACTATCGAAACTCCTTAAAGCATCAGACACTGTAAAAATAATTTATCTGGCACAGAGCTTCGCAGTGACCACTTCCTCGCACTGTGCCTGGTATGGAGCTACCCAGTGCCTACTGCGTTGCACCGTGCCTGGCACAGAGCTTCGCAGTGCCCACTGCCTTGCACCGTGCCTGGCTCAGAGCTACGCAGTGCTCACTGCATTGCACCGTGCCTGACGCAAAGCTTCGCAGTGCCCACTGCCTTGCACCGTGCCTGGCTCAGAGCTACGCAGTGCTCACTGCGTTGCATCGTCTCTGGAAAAGAGCTACGAAGTGCTCACTGCGTTGCACTGTGCCTGGCACAGAGCTTCGCAGTGCCCACTGCCTTGCACCGTGCCTGGCTCAGAGCTACACAGTGCTCACTGCGTTGCTCCGTGTCTGGCAAAGAGCTACGCAGTGCTCACTGCGTTGCACCGTGCCTGGCACAGAGCTACGCAGTGCCCACTGCCTTGCATTGTGGGAAAATGATTAGGAGTGTGTTAATGTGGAAATGAAATTGCAGGACGTGCTACGAGACGAAGACATTGTTCCAGGATTTTAGCGAGAAATTGCAAATTGAGTGCAACAAGCATTGGCGAGCTGGTCGACAAATGTGCGAAGTTTTGTCTATAACGGGTAATCCGTGTACGAATCCAATTCGCGGAGACGGCAGTGAAGGAGCCGGAGGGGGTGAACACACGGAAAGGACTCGCGGGGACGAAAGTGAACTTCCGGTGATGGGAAGTTGCAGCGGCGTTCGATACGTTTTCGCGTGTAATTGTTTGATTTTTCAGAAAGAAAAATTTGCGTAACATTGGAAAAAAAGGGGAATGAAAATTTTTTTTAAATCATTTATTTTTGCTTCGTAACAATATTGTATTTTATTTTTATTTGTTTTTCATCAACTTTAATCAATCCATTTTCAAATTTTTTTTATTCATATCATCTTTCCTTTTAAATAATAATAAATAATATTCTTTACAATCTCTCCTTTTAAATAATAATAATAATTTTTCTTTTCATTGCCCCTTTATGCAGCTCCTGTGAACAGAAAAAAGAAATCGTTTGAGTTTATTAATTAAGTTGAATTAATGAAATGCAAAAAGTTTATATGTGTATTTATTCACCTCGTCTGCCGATATGGCCACCACGGCCACCGCCACCACGGCCACCGCGCCCACGCCAGTTCTTGCCACGACGGGCGACCTTCCACCCCATTATGTCAGCCGTCCGTTCTTGTAGGCGTGCGAGTATGTCGATTTTTTTTTCCTGGACTCGCCAACCAGCTCTCGTTCCCCTATCTGCAATGAATTAAATTTTGCATTATTATTTTTGGCATTTTTGTATTGTGAAATCTAGCACCGTGTGATTCAATGCTATTTATGTGATAGGTGAAACTGCAGGGTCTCAGATGGACCCAGCGCAACTCCTCCACTGCGTTGAATGTCCTTCGCACCGCAGGGTGCTAAACCGTAGCAGTGCGGGGCACAGTTGACACAGTAGAGGAGTTGCGCTGGGTCCAAATGACACCCTGCCGGTGAAGCAGCCAGGCACGGTGCAACACAGTCCTCACTGCGCAGAGTTGACATTCAGTCGCACAGTCTTGGACTTTGCACTATTTTGTAAAAATTAAAATTTCCTATTAATCAAGTCATGTTTTCTTTACTTACGGTTCCTTCTTCGCTCTGCAGCCCCCAGTGGCTGCTGTTGCTGGTTTTCATTATTATTATTATTGGGCGGCGGCTGTTGGCCAGGGTGGCCATCATCCTCTTGTCGTGCAGGCGGGGGCTGAGGCAAACTGACGGCCTCTGGGTTCGCAGCAGCCACCAGGCCACCAGCACCCTCATTGTCTGCAAATCCCGCGGGTTGAGCGTTGTTTGCCATTGTACTTTTCTAAAAATGAATAAAAAAATTTATTAAAAAAAGCATGCAACGAAATGGAAAAATAAATCGAAAAAAAACACGCACTTTTAATGACGATATATAACGTCAAAAAATCATGCCATGAAAGGACATGCCAAGAAAGGAAAAGCATGCAACAACGAAATGGAAAAATAAATGAAAAAGACACGCACTTTCAATAACGATAACGACAAAAATAACGATAACGACAAAAAAAATCATGCCAGGAAAAGGACACGCGAAGAGAGGAACAATAACAAAAAACTCACGTGTTTCTTCTTCCGTCGTTGCTCGATCGAATGATTTTTGCGCGGTTCTTTCATATCCGTCAGAATGGTCCGTGCGCTGCAGGTGGCACTACTATCGGCAAAGTACGCGCCCTTGCGTCTGAATTTAATATCTTCCGCTCATAAAACGAGTGTCACATTTATTATTTTAATAAATAGTTTAAACGACTCTAATAATAACATGAAGAACTTGTACAACAAATTTCCGATGTATTAAAACAATCGGAGATAAGAATTATAAAATGCATGTATACCAAGTGCATATAATTAGTGGCTATAGACCATTTTTCAGAGGCTTTTTTTCCTCGCTTTTGTAACTTATTTGTTATAATACGATATTGATTGATTGTTATCTATATTCAAAAATATTATATCACAACAGTGGAATTGGAAAGAAATGTAACCCTTCGTGCGATGAAATTTTGGACAGAAATGAGTTTTTCCCTCATGTTGCTGGATTTACTTATTTTTGCACGCTAGATGGCACTGCTCACGGCAAGAGTGTGTATTGTTGCTCTGTGACAGCAGTAACGAGTGGTGGCGGGAGTCGCCTGCGAGACGGCGAAGAACGAGCACGAGCCCCAACAATAATAAATTAAAATAAAATCATCGACACGTGGAAAACGAATCCTAATCAAAAAACTAAAAATATAACGTGAAAATTATTAATTAAAGTGCATAGAATAAATTAGCCAAAATATTTTTGGAAATTTTCGCCAAAATAGTGAATTAGAACAAAATACCCGGATAGCGGAAAACCGCGCCCACCGGACGTGATTTGAAGCACAGAGGCCACAATGACAGACATTTCACTTGATTTAGAAAAAGAAAAAGCGTTAGCTGACTTGAATAATATAGAAAGCATGGATATAGCAGCCATTAATGAGGTAATTTGTGGTTCGCAGAACAACACGAGGCACAATGAGGCGGAAGGAAATAAAAGGAGGAAGGCACCCTGGGGTACGGAAAGCGAAACGACACAGGGAATCAATATCCCAGAGACATCATCTGACGCGGACCTTAAGGAGCCAAGCATGAAAAAGAAAAAAGAAATGGATGCCGGACCGAAAGAGAGAAGGAACAGGTACTCGCCAAAGGCAATAGAACCATTTACAGTTTTAATCACACAAAAACCCGAATCTCGGCTCTCAGAAAACATTAACGCAAACGAGAACGCCAAATATATATCAAAAGGAGTAGGACTAGTGCATCCCATGTTAATAGGAAAAAAAACTTAGAAAAATTAGCGATACTATTAAAGAAATCAAACGGAAAGGCAGGAACTTGGTAGAGATAAAGTTAAGAACGTATCAAGATGCAAACAACTTGATAGAGAAACAAGAGTTATATTTGCCAAACTCTTGGAACGCTTTCATCCCCGATAGTAAAGTCTCAAGAACAGGAATTGCCAGAGACGTGGATGCTTCTCTGACGGAGTCAGAAATTCGAGAGGGCCTGGAATGGCTTAGCACTCCAGTGCGCATACTCAGGTTAGAGAGGATCCACAGGGTCTCTTGCAATAACGACAGCCGTAGTCCGGGACAACTAACCCGACCAACACAATCGAAATTGTGTTCGACGGAGTGGAGCTCCCGGAATACCTATCTATATACAAAACCAGGGTCAAAATTGAACCGTTCGTATTTCAAATTAAAAGATGCGGGAGATGTCAACGCTTTGGCCACAGTTTTAAACAGTGCAAAGGCAAGCAAAGGTGTGTATCCTGCGGCGGAGACCACCACAAACTAGAATGCAAAAGCAAAACTTTGAACTGCGCCAACTGTAATAAACAACACGCAGCCAACGATAAGAACTGCGAAACCTTTGTCAAACTAAAGATCGCTAACAAAATTATGGCATACAAAAATGTTGACAGAGCCGAAGCGATACAGCTCATGAATACTCACAATTTGAATAACTCTTACCGAGCAGATACATGGCTCCTAAATTCAAAAAAAAACGTGACGGCGTTGAATGGCGCAGAGGGAGGAGCCTGGCTCACAAATCAAGCCACCTCACCAGCCGATCCCAATTCCTTCCCAACACTAGCTGAGGTGGAGGATTACAAAAACAATAGACGAACAAAAACCTTACAAAAAAGAATGATTAATACCAGGAGAAAAATTCCCAAAACAACACAAACCCTCTATACTCCGAGCCCTGACACAGAGACATTAATCTTTGACTCTAATTTCTCAGAAAAAGAGAAAGAAGCCGAAAAGAGAGACGACGGTGACATCCAACAAACTCCAAGTTCAATCCTGGAAGAAAATAACCCTGTGATGTACAACAAAACCACACCAAATAAAATCATTTGTGATGTCGGAAAAACCTACTGGGGAATGGATCTGCATGAAAACCTTTCCAAATTAAATAACCCAACACCCTCGTCGAGTTCTCAGGGAAATGAAACAGGGCGTACGAAAGCATGCTACACAAAGCCCCCAGCCCATAACAACAATATAAACAACGTAAGGAGGAACAGTGAATTCTGAAATATAGAATCTCCTCAGATTCCTCAAGTAAAATGTCTAAACTCGAAGAAAAAGACAGACACCTATTTGATCTTAAAAAAAAAAACAAAAAAAGCTCTCGAGAAGTAATGCAGAACGAAATTAGAGTAGCTCAGTGGAACTGCAGAGGAATCAAAGGTAAGTCTCACGAAATACCATTTCTAACCGAAAATAAAGACGTTCTCCTGCTTTCGGAAACATGGCTTCGCCCAGAGAATCAATTTAAAATAAGAGGATTTACCCTCTTGAGAAACGACAGACTCACTGAAACATCTGGTGGAGGGGTGGCAATAGGTGTAAGAAGAGGGATCCCTCATAGAATTGTCCCCTTGAATAACAGGTCATGGAAAAATAACCAAATTGAAGCAATCGCTATAGAATTAAAAATAGAGCAAGATCAAAACATGATTTTTGTGAGTGTCTACAAACCTCCCAACGTCCGAATTGATCCACCAACGTGGCTTTCATTCTTCAATTCCATCCTCGCCCTTAATCACAATTGTACGAATTATATCATAGGAGGAGATCTCAACGCCAAATCCAGGATTTAGGGGAGTAAAATAGAAAATTTTTGTGGAAAATCTCTGAATGGAGCGATAAATAACCTTAACATAGTAAACGTAAATGATAAAACTCCCACGTATTTACGTCAGAACAGAGCTTGGGAAGTTTTAGACGTTACTTTTGTAAGTGCGAACTTAGCCCCGTTTTGCTCCTGGAAAGTCCTGGATGAAAACTTAGGCAGCGATCATCTGGTAATCGAATCAAGAGACGCGGTAGCGGCTCGACGCCAAGTATTAAAAGAAAGCTACCGCACTCTTATATACGCGAATATACCGGAAGTGATGACGTCACAGCGCCTTTAAATCGATCTCACAGATAAACGGCTGGACCAAACAATGTCAATTTTTCTATTGAATTTTTTTCGATTTTTCTCTTCCGATTGGTCTTTGTTGCAACAAAATCGACTCGGTCCATTCTGAGAACGATGATGTTGGTGAAAAATTTTTGAGAATTTGTCTCAAAAGGGGACATTTGTCCCGCTGTGACGTCATCGCGTTTCGTCGTTCGTTTTTCAATTTCAATTATTTAAATTCGAATTTAACAAATAATGAGATATCTTAGTAATATAAAAATAAATAAATAACGTAACGATTTTTTTCGTACAGTCTATATATAAATATATATATATATATATATATATTGTGACGTGACATTTTGTCCCGCCACTCGCACGAATGGGTGTCGACCAGTGGACCGGGTTTACGGTCCTGTTTTTGGCCGTCGCTTGTCGATTCCTCGGGGAGTGCGCTGGCGGAGACTCATCTTTCGTAAATATTAAGCCTTTTGTTTTATTTTATTTTACTTTTAGATTTAAGTATTGGCGAGAATCGAACACCCGTTAGCTTAAGTCGCGAAGCGGAGAGCGATTAATGATTATGTTATTATGAAATTACCTGACGAGTGACGTGTGGCGGCTAATCGGAAATTCCCTTAATTTTCTGCCTTTAATATTTCGCGTCTTTGTTCTTTCCTCCCTCGCTCTCGTTTTCCGCGGGGTAGCATTGCCTTTTACCTCGGTTCTCCCCTTGATTCTCCCCGCAAAGCTTCGCTCCCACATGGCATTGGAGCCAAGATCATCGTGGCTCGCTCGTGGACGGTCGGAGGTTCACGCTGGATCTGTGGCCATCTTGAACGCCCCCCGTGACCTCCTCGCCGTAGCAGCCGAGTAGCTGCACCGTCCACGGCCTCGTTCTCGGGTACCGCCGTCCGCGTCAAACCGGCGCCTCAATTTAGGTGGGATCTGGGGCTAGCCAGGGGTGAAGGTGCTGTTTGCCTGGTGGCGCGTGGGCCCACCGCCGCCCACCTGATCCGCGGGTGGCGAGGGAGGCCTCCCCTTCACCCCGTCCGTTCATCGCCTGGATCCCCAAGAGGTAGGTGCCCGAGATACGGCTGAGTAGGTGCCGGGTGCGAGTGCCGAGCGGGAGAGTGGAGGTGGAGAAGCCGGAGGATTTCTCGAATTGCAGCGTGCCTCAGATCTGATCAATCTGCGGTACGCTCAATTCGAATTTACCGCGAAACACCGCGTGGCGCCGTCTCGGCTAGCCTCGCCTATAGGGCGAGCTAGCGCTGCCTCGCGAGGGACTTGGCGTGGTGGGGGGAGCGCGAAGATTTTCGGGAAGACGATCGATTTGCGAGCGATCGCAAATCAGTCTACGTCGAGCGCCTTCCCGAGGAGACAAGTGCCAAGTGTCAAGCGTATTACCTCTTTAGCTGCCTAATTACCTGCACTCTGTTGCTTATTACCTGCACTTTGTTGCCTATTACCTGCACTTTGTTGCTTACTACCTGCACATTGTTGCTTATTGCCTACCTTAGTTGCCTGATTACGCTTTTGCTTAATTTTCGTTGCCCTCTCCTGCGATGTGGGGAATTTCGCTTGCCTGCCGCCTACACGTCTCTCGGTGAGTCCGTTCCTTTTATTCTCTTTTGGTTCGTTGGATTGTTCGACCTTCCTTTTGTAGTTTTATTAAGGTCTCCGGAACAACGAAAAGATTGGCGGTTGTTCCGGAGCGTGGATCAATTTTATTGTTTGCGGGGAATCAGGACGAGTGAGCCTTTGCGGGCATTATTGGCCATTGCTCCTCGACCGGTTCCCATTTTGTGTGGCCGAGCAATTCAGCGGACAATATTAATGATTTTGGTCTCGCTCGATTCTTTTTGTATTATCTTCGATTTTCTATTTCTTTCTCTCATATTAATTTTGCCTTATGCTATACGGAACGGATCGGGTTTTTGCTGAATTGTTTTATTGAATTTTATTTGGCGAAAACTCTCGCGAGCGACGCACAAAATTCTGTAAATTTCGTTGTGCCTTCGCGTCGTCGCTCGGAGAGTTCCCTTTGTTTCGCGCGCGGCCTCGACCGCGCGTTTGTTTGCGCGCTATCTCTCTCGCTCTCGCGCTGGCGATCCAGCCGCTTCGTGTGTCGTAAATGCTATTGTATCGCGCCTTTATTTTTCGTCTCTTGGGTGTTCGTGTTCGATTTTGCGTTCGTATTCTTTTGGCACGTGTGTGCGACTTACCTTGGCGTTACCTATCTCTTATATTTGGTCGGTTCGATCCCGCACCGCGAATTCCATTGCGATCGGATTACCTACGCCGAGTCTTGGCGAACGACTTGTCTGACGATCTTACCTCATTGCCTTCATGCCGAATTACCTGTAGTTACCTTCATGATCCCGCTTGCCTTCGGTACGGTTGAGATCATTGATTTACCTCGCGCTGTGGAGCTGAGTGTTTCGACCTCGGGCGAATCACCAGCGTTGCTGCTGAACTGCTTCCCTGGACTGTCAGTCAGAGCAAACGCCTGGGATTCTATTACCTACGCCCATTTACCTGCGAGGAAGACCGCCACTTCACAGTCGCGCCAATACCTGGCAGTCGAGCTTCGCTCTTAGTTACCTGGGCGATAACTCCCCTCACGGAGGTTATCCTGCCCGTTCCGAACATGAATCGTCAGGCAAGGTCGTTCCCGGTCAAGAATAATCGCGGGATCGAAATTATTATTTGTTCAATTTAATTTTAATAATTGCCTTGTTAACGTTACCTTTCTTCAATTTGAATAAATCATTTGGTTAATCTTTTAACTTCGCGTTTGAGTTGCCTTGTTATTATATTTGTTTCGTGCTGTTACCCTGCCCCAAGAATCACCCCCCCCCTACCGTTTGTATCTCAGCTGTAGAGCTGAGTAGCCGGGACGCCTCGGTCACCTCGTTCCTCGCGTACCCCGGTCGATTAAGATTGGCGAGAGTGGGCGAACAAAAAGTCGGGATTATTCCGGCGGTACTTTGTACCTGGCGCCCAGCCCGCTCTCGCGACCGTTGGGAGTGCTCGGGAGACGAGGTGAGCCGAGAAGGGACAATATTTATCCCGTCAGGGAAAATATTCGTTACAAATGGCGCCCAACGTGGGGCAGAGGGGTAACAGTTTCGTAGAGTAAATAATTTGAATTTTGAGAATTAATTTCGATTATGATGTTTCGAGTCCGGTAACTTTTGTTTGCAGAAAAATTTCGTTTATAGTAGAGTTTCGAGTCACGTAAAATTTTGGTTGTCGTAAAATTTTATTAGAGTAAAGTTTCGGGTTTAGTAGAGTTTTGATCTGTTGATATTTCGAGTAATGATGAATTTTGATTGTCGACTTTCGCATAAGTAAGAATTTCTTTCCCTATCGTTTATGCTTCGCGAACGAACACGCCCCAAAATCCGATAAATAGCGTTTCGTCGTTTGCGCCTTTTCAGAGAACTTTCGAGCATTACGTTTACCTTGTTACGAGACCAAATAATTCGGAATTGTTTGATCGGGATTATCTCCTGGTCGAATATATTGCCGATATAAATTTTTTGTGTTTTGGTCGGTGCGAGAGATCGAGCCTCGAGCGTGACAAAGGTTGTTAGCAATTTATGGTTCTGTTTCGTGAAAATTTGTGAATATTTACGTCGTCGAGATTATAGCCGCGCTTCAGAGTCCGTGTATTTGTCTTAAGAAACGACACGTGCAGGCTACTTTTGTTTTTCTGTTTAACTGTAATCCCTTCGGAATTTCGTCTCTGATTTTGCCTATTGTTGCCATCGTACGTTTCGACGACGAATCATTTCAAAACTTCTTATCTTTTGTCTTCTACCTCACGGCCGCTTAAGCCGTGTACAATCGTGTTTTGCTTCGATCATACCTAAAATTTCCCCTCAGTTATTTTCAAAAATTATTCTACCTCGACTTTGTTTTGTGTCACACGGTTTCCTTAATCCCTAATCCGGTTGTTATTGGCAAGACACGCCGGACGAGCTATTTACGATTAGCGACTCGAATTTTGCACGTGTGATCGGAAACGACGGAACAGAAGCTAATCCGTTGTTTTGAAAGGCGACTAACACCAAGCCTGATTCGAGCAATATCACGGCCAATTATTGCGTGAAAAATAAATTTCGATATTTGCCGCTACCCTACCTACAACTCGATTGTTTACCTTCACGCTGTTTTACCTACGAATTGATTCAGTATCTTCGCACAATTACCTCAATCGAGGGATCATTAATAAATTACCTTGGCGCAACTACCTCAATTAATTCGGAGAATTACCTGCCTCGGCGTTTACCTCCGAAAGTGACAAGTTTCCTTTCGTTAATATCTGCCGTCCGATCCGATCGAAGCAATTCTCGTAAATTCTTTCTACCTTTGCCTCATTATTGAAATCCCTTTTATTACTTTCGAATGATTTTATTACCTATCGGCCTCGCACATGTCTCTTCTCTTTGTTGTGACTCTGAAATCGCGTTACCGTGCAGTATTCGACCCGTCCGAAATCTTCAAGTTCCGTTTGAGTTTGAGTTGTCTCCGCGTAATCTCGCCTTGCGGGCGTTGCGAGAGGACAACTGTTTTAGTTGAGTCTCGTAGAGTTTTGTTTATTTTGTTGGGCAATTTGGCCTTTTGCGTTTTGTTGTTTCGCGAGGAGACCAGGATCATTATAGAGACCGCGCTTTTGCGTGGAAAAAGGGAACGGCCGAGCCCCAAGGTCAGGGCGCCGAGAGACTGTGTTACAGCTTTTAGAAACAACAACTCGGGAAGCTGGGAGACACATTCGTGCGACACACCACCGACTCCGTCCGTCTGAAGGGTGTTTTACCGAGGACCGGGGTCATCGACGAGCGTCGTCCATCGTCAACCGGCTACGCAAATTCTGGGGTGGAGGTTTGTGACGTGACATTTTGTCCCGCCACTCGCACGAATGGGTGTCGACCAGTGGACCGGGTTTACGGTCCTGTTTTTGGCCGTCGCTTGTCGATTCCTCGGGGAGTGCGCTGGCGGAGACTCATCTTTCGTAAATATTAAGCCTTTTGTTTTATTTTATTTTACTTTTAGATTTAAGTATTGGCGAGAATCGAACACCCGTTAGCTTAAGTCGCGAAGCGGAGAGCGATTAATGATTATGTTATTATGAAATTACCTGACGAGTGACGTGTGGCGGCTAATCGGAAATTCCCTTAATTTTCTGCCTTTAATATTTCGCGTCTTTGTTCTTTCCTCCCTCGCTTTCGTTTTCCGCGGGGTAGCATTGCCTTTTACCTCGGTTCTCCCCTTGATTCTCCCCGCAAAGCTTCGCTCCCACATGGCATTGGAGCCAAGATCATCGTGGCTCGCTCGTGGACGGTCGGAGGTTCACGCTGGATCTGTGGCCATCTTGAACGCCCCCCGTGACCTCCTCGCCGTAGCAGCCGAGTAGCTGCACCGTCCACGGCCTCGTTCTCGGGTACCGCCGTCCGCGTCAAACCGGCGCCTCAATTTAGGTGGGATCTGGGGCTAGCCAGGGGTGAAGGTGCTGTTTGCCTGGTGGCGCGTGGGCCCACCGCCGCCCACCTGATCCGCGGGTGGCGAGGGAGGCCTCCCCTTCACCCCGTCCGTTCATCGCCTGGATCCCCAAGAGGTAGGTGCCCGAGATACGGCTGAGTAGGTGCCGGGTGCGAGTGCCGAGCGGGAGAGTGGAGGTGGAGAAGCCGGAGGATTTCTCGAATTGCAGCGTGCCTCAGATCTGATCAATCTGCGGTACGCTCAATTCGAATTTACCGCGAAACACCGCGTGGCGCCGTCTCGGCTAGCCTCGCCTATAGGGCGAGCTAGCGCTGCCTCGCGAGGGACTTGGCGTGGTGGGGGGAGCGCGAAGATTTTCGGGAAGACGATCGATTTGCGAGCGATCGCAAATCAGTCTACGTCGAGCGCCTTCCCGAGGAGACAAGTGCCAAGTGTCAAGCGTATTACCTCTTTAGCTGCCTAATTACCTGCACTCTGTTGCTTATTACCTGCACTTTGTTGCCTATTACCTGCACTTTGTTGCTTACTACCTGCACTTTGTTGCTTATTGCCTACCTTAGTTGCCTGATTACGCTTTTGCTTAATTTTCGTTGCCCTCTCCTGCGATGTGGGGAATTTCGCTTGCCTGCCGCCTACACGTCTCTCGGTGAGTCCGTTCCTTTTATTCTCTTTTGGTTCGTTGGATTGTTCGACCTTCCTTTTGTAGTTTTATTAAGGTCTCCGGAACAACGAAAAGATTGGCGGTTGTTCCGGAGCGTGGATCAATTTTATTGTTTGCGGGGAATCAGGACGAGTGAGCCTTTGCGGGCATTATTGGCCATTGCTCCTCGACCGGTTCCCATTTTGTGTGGCCGAGCAATTCAGCGGACAATATTAATGATTTTGGTCTCGCTCGATTCTTTTTGTATTATCTTCGATTTTCTATTTCTTTCTCTCATATTAATTTTGCCTTATGCTATACGGAACGGATCGGGTTTTTGCTGAATTGTTTTATTGAATTTTATTTGGCGAAAACTCTCGCGAGCGACGCACAAAATTCTGTAAATTTCGTTGTGCCTTCGCGTCGTCGCTCGGAGAGTTCCCTTTGTTTCGCGCGCGGCCTCGACCGCGCGTTTGTTTGCGCGCTATCTCTCTCGCTCTCGCGCTGGCGATCCAGCCGCTTCGTGTGTCGTAAATGCTATTGTATCGCGCCTTTATTTTTCGTCTCTTGGGTGTTCGTGTTCGATTTTGCGTTCGTATTCTTTTGGCACGTGTGTGCGACTTACCTTGGCGTTACCTATCTCTTATATTTGGTCGGTTCGATCCCGCACCGCGAATTCCATTGCGATCGGATTACCTACGCCGAGTCTTGGCGAACGACTTGTCTGACGATCTTACCTCATTGCCTTCATGCCGAATTACCTGTAGTTACCTTCATGATCCCGCTTGCCTTCGGTACGGTTGAGATCATTGATTTACCTCGCGCTGTGGAGCTGAGTGTTTCGACCTCGGGCGAATCACCAGCGTTGCTGCTGAACTGCTTCCCTGGACTGTCAGTCAGAGCAAACGCCTGGGATTCTATTACCTACGCCCATTTACCTGCGAGGAAGATCGCCACTTCACAGTCGCGCCAATACCTGGCAGTCGAGCTTCGCTCTTAGTTACCTGGGCGATAACTCCCCTCACGGAGGTTATCCTGCCCGTTCCGAACATGAATCGTCAGGCAAGGTCGTTCCCGGTCAAGAATAATCGCGGGATCGAAATTATTATTTGTTCAATTTAATTTTAATAATTGCCTTGTTAACGTTACCTTTCTTCAATTTGAATAAATCATTTGGTTAATCTTTTAACTTCGCGTTTGAGTTGCCTTGTTATTATATTTGTTTCGTGCTGTTACCCTGCCCCAAGAATCACCCCCCCCTACCGTTTGTATCTCAGCTGTAGAGCTGAGTAGCCGGGACGCCTCGGTCACCTCGTTCCTCGCGTACCCCGGTCGATTAAGATTGGCGAGAGTGGGCGAACAAAAAGTCGGGATTATTCCGGCGGTACTTTGTACCTGGCGCCCAGCCCGCTCTCGCGACCGTTGGGAGTGCTCGGGAGACGAGGTGAGCCGAGAAGGGACAATATTTATCCCGTCAGGGAAAATATTCGTTACAATATTGTGACGTAACTTTCGGCTACGTCACTCGTACGGAGCGTGTCGACCAGTGGACCGAGTGTGCGGTCCAATTTCCGTCGCTACTCGTCGTTCCCGAGGCACAGGATTGACGAGGGACTCACCGCGGTATCGTAGTTTTAAGAAATAATTTTAGTATTCGTCGTTTAATTTTAAGTCCCGCGGTTCCCTTAATTCTTTATACGAGTCGCGCCCCGATCGCCGGACGCGCACCGCGCGCCAAGAACTTTCCCTTTTGTCTTCGCTGCTACCGAACTCAGTATCGGCGTTATTTCGCATTCCGTTAAGAAAATCTATCCTATACTTCGCCTGTGGTTACCGAGAAACGCGAGAACCATTTCGCCCTTTTGCTAAAATTCCCTTAGAGTTCTCGCGCTTCACCTCCGCCACCGGTTTCGCACGAGAGGAACAACTTTTGCCTTTTGCCTTTGTTTTGTCGCTCCGTCGTTCGCGGGACTTTCGTCTCCGCCGAACATCTTGAGTCGAGACCATCACGACTCGCCGTGGACGTTTTGGAGGCACACGCAGGTTCCGTGGCCACTTGTCGATGCCCCCCGTGGCCTCCTCGCTGTCGCAACCGAGTAGTTGCTACGTCCACGGCTGTAACTTCGGGCAACGCGGTCCGCTCATCCCGGCGCCTCATCGAAGCGGGATTCGGAAAATACCAGGGGCGGAGGTGCTGTTCGCCAAGAGGCGCGTGGGTCCACCGCGGCTCGCACTGATCCGCGAGTTGCGAGGGAGACCTCCCCTCCTCCCCGTCATGGACGTCGACCGGATCCCCTGAGGAAGTTGCCCGAAGCACAGTCGGCCAGATGTAGGGGGCGGCGGTCTGGCGGACGGCGGCCAGCGGCAGAGCCAGAGGATCTTCGATTAATCGAGCAGTGTGCCGTCGATCTGATCAATCGGCGGCGCACGAGGTTCGAATCGCCCGCCAAACACCGCGTGGCGCGGCCACGCCTAGTACGCGCTTCGAGCGCGCTAGCGCTGCTTCGTTCGGGACTTGGTGGTGGGGGTAGCGCGAGAGCCGGCCACTGGAATTTGCGAGTTACGCAAATCAGTCTCTCGCCAGTGCCTGCCTCGAGTGGAACGCTTTTCTTTATTAATTACCTCGCATTACCTTTTGCCTTTATTCGTTTTGCTGAGCCGTTCCTGACGACGCGTGGACCTGCAAAGTTTCTCGGTAAGCCCGATCCATTTTCTCTTCAACCGCGTTTGGTTGCTCGTTCGTAATTAATTATCTTGTTTCACGATCCCCGAGATGGCGAATATTGCCGGCTATCTCGGGAGATCTTTTTCGTAATTTGGTCGAGTTAGCGGGTTGACTAATTGCGGGCATTTTGGCCATCCGTCCCCGGCTTTCTCACCTGTAAATTCATTTTTCGTATTCCGTTTCGCTGAAATTGAGCGAGCAGCCAAACCGCGTATCGATGGCGTCTCAAATTGTTTGCATTTTTCTGTAGTAATTATTGTTGCCTTTATTAATTGAAACGCGATCTGAGTCGGAAAATTTCGTAATAAAACTCCTCCGAGCGGCGAAATATTATTTCGCTTGTAGTTTCGTTTTCATCGCCGCTCGAAGGAATTCCTTTGTCGCGCGTGGCCTCGAACAAGCCGGCCCGCGCGAGTTTGTTTTCGCTCTATCTCTTTCGCTCTCGCACGTGGGCCGCTCGCGCTACGTCGAGGCGCGTGTTGTTGCGTTCGGTGATTCGGTCTCGGTTCCCTTGTATTATATTATTATGTTGCGTATTTTTCTCGCGATTGCTGTCGACTTTATCTTCGGCCTTCGTGACTGTATTTTTCGACTACCTTTGGCGATCTTTCGGCGTAAATTCCGTTTCGTATTTGCGATGATTGTTTTCTTCCGTATTATTTGTCCGCGCACGAATTTCGATTGTCGCGTTATCTTGGCGTTTCGTTTGCGACGTGCCGTGGCGTTCGCGTCTCTTTTGCCTATTCATTTATTCCCTAGATTTCCCTGCGACGCTACGCGCATCGTTTTGGCGAACTCACCATTCTCTTTTCTTTCGTTAATTTTATTTTGTAACCGTGAGCGTTGGCTCGCCTCCCGGTTGACGGTCTTGGGCCCGCGTACGAATTACCTGTTGATTTCGGGTCGATCCGCTTCCGTTTACCTGGGCCGTTACAGTTCGTGAGTCTGCGGCGCCTTCCCTTGATTTTACCTTTTATCAGGGCGCCCCGACAGATCGACTGTTCGGCCGCGGACGGGTAGTCGCCCCGAGGTCGTTATCTTTTGTCTGGTACCGTGCCCTGCTCGGCCGCACCTCGCGATTGCGGGCTGGCCGAGTTAGATCGTCGGTCGCGGAACGCGGGCGACTTCAGCTCTCGCGGATTTCACTTCGTTTAATTGTAATTTTCTCAAACAACCCTCGTCATCATTCTTTGTAACGGGTCGGCGCTGTGCCGCCCCGAATTGTAAACCATCGATCCGTTCCTTCACGCCACCGATTGTCTTTTTCTCAATAAAAGTCCGTTTGTTAACTTTCAATTCTATTGTGGTCGCGTAATTGATTTCACCCCGTTCATTCCCTTTTTCGTTACTCTCTCTCCCCAAAAGAATTCCCCCCTCTACCTTTCAGTACCTCAGTTGGAGCTGAGCAGTCGGACCGCCTCGGTCGTGTCCTCCCTCGCGTTCCCTGGCCCAACTTGTGCAACGGAGGCGGGCGAATGAAAAGCCGACATTCGTCGGCGGCACGACGTGCCTGGCGCCCAGCCCGCTTCCGCGGCCACGGGGCGACGCGAGGAATGATGCGAGCCGGGAAGGGGCGAGATGGATTCCCCTCCGGGAAAATCATTCGTTACAAATGGCGCCCAACGTGGGGCACGAGAGAGTAACATTAATTACTTTTTTTTTCCTGTTAGTGCAACTTTCGCAGCCATTTCGCTAATCTCGTTTCCGTTCTTTTATTTGCTCGCGTTAAAGCCAACCGAAAATCCCAAATTCTGAGCCGTTTCGCCAAGACCGATTCACCGAGCGTAACGATCGAGCAGCACGTCGAAGTTCCGAGAACTTCGAGACTCTTTTCGCGATGTAGTTGCGACGAACCGAGGTCGCGTCGTGTTTACCTATTCGGAAGCTCCTTTTGAAAATTTCTTTTATTACCTTCGATCATAAATTACGAGCGTTACAGAAAGTCGCTCTTCGGTTTCGGAGAACGACACGTGCAAAATAAAAGTCGCGTCCACGTTCACCGAATCGCTTCGGAGAAATCAACGCTAGTTTTTACTTGTTATTGTTCGTCATCAACTTTGACGACGAATTCGCTACCTCACGGCTTCCCTGGTGTGTTGTGTTTGCCAGTTAATCTCTCTCACCACAGCACATTTTACCTAGTAATAGCTCCAATATTTCTGTGTTTCAATAATCCCGATATTCTCGAAAATATTATTTACACTAAGCTTGTACGCCACGTTAATCCCTCAACTGCGCCATTATTCTTATTTCGCCGAAGTCTTGCGTGCCATATTCCCTTTGTCTCCCTAATCCTTGATATCATCGGTGAAAACAAAACGCGTGAAAAAGCTATTTACGCGTGACTGCCCACGGCCCGAAACAATCGGCCGAGTAACGGCTTCGGAGAACAAAGGCTGAGCCTTTGTTTTGAAGCTGAGTCTCCGCGCTTATGGAATTCCGCGAAACACCTCAGGCGAGAGAAGTAACCGAGCGCGCGGATTAGTGCTTGCCTTCGACGCCGCTAATCCGTTGTTTACCCTCGCGACAAGTCGACGAATCCGTGACGACCCAAGCCAACGACGCGATCGCTTCCCCCCCCCACGAGTCAAGATGACGCGAGGTAGGGGTAGAGGCCCGCGTGGGTCAGCGAACACCGAGAGAGTCAGTCTACGAGAATCCACACGCGGTAACAGTCAAGCCTCTGAAGCCCACCTACCGTCGCGCAAATTCTAACGTTACATTTCCTTCTATCTTTAATACGATTCGAGCCTCCCTTAAACCAAGTATTAACTTCACGACCAAGTGTCTCCGCACGAACGCGTTACCTTCATTCATTCAGCGGACCAACTCCCTTGCCCTATTGGCTCAAGGTTTCAATTCATTATCGTCTCGATTCGGAGAGCCAACTCGCTGCCTATTTGGTCCAAAGAATTTTTCCTTTTGGTGCGAGTTGTAAACTTTCCCTCCGCGCTTTCTCGGTCAAAAGCCATTTCGTCAACTCCATCATGGCGGACCAGGACCCAACGGAACAACCCGAGTCCGGACTCGACCCGCCGCGTGTCCCTTCGCCGCCCCCCGCGTCAGGGAGCGGTGAAACCGAACGCCGCGCCGACAAAGGACCGGACGGAGAGGATCCACAGCCCACCGCGTCAGGGAGCGGCGAAACCGAACGCCGCGCCGACAAAGGACCGGACGGAGAGAATCCGCAGCCCCCGCCGGCGGGAGCCGCCGCAGATTCGGGCTTCAACTCGACCTGGCGCCCGGACGAGTCCGCGGGCGCCGGAACCAGCGGCGACCCACGAACCGTAAACCCCTGGAGGGCTCCCGGGGTCGTACCAAACGCCTCCATCGTTCTACCGCCCGGAAACCCCGGCGAGGGTCGAAACCACCCGCCACTTCCGTTTCCGGATTGGGAACCGGGATGGGCATACCACGCGATGCCGCACTGGGACGGGTCGTCGTGGCAAGGACCTCTGGCTCGTTCGAGCCTGTACCAGCACCCTGGCGCGAACTTCCCTACCGGCCCCCGGTTTTATCTTCCTCCTGGAGACGCCCCGTCGCTCCGGCCGCCGGACGTGCCCAACCATGGACCGCCTCCGGCGCAACTATCGGCCCCAGTAAACGCCGAACCAAGGTTAGTACCCGACGAGTCTTTGCGACCATACCGCGAGTTTAACCCACATCGCGCACCGGCCTCCGCGTCGTCCGTGTTACACATTATGCAAAAGTGGAATATTTCTTTCTCTGGAAAGAAAGGCGAAGACGTAGACGCGTTCCTAACTCGTATCGCCGAAGGGCGCGCGCTTATTCCCGTGTCGGAGGTCGATCTAATTCGCTGCGTTCCCTTCTTCCTTACCGGCGTTGCCCTACAGTGGTTTCGCAATGATAGTAACCACTGGACGACCTGGAAACAATTCGAGTCGGCTTGCCGCGTCCGCTTCGGCGATCCAGATTACCAATACGCGCTCCGCGAAGAGATAATGCGACGCACACAGGGCCTCGACGAGCCCGTCGCGGATTACCTTACCTGCCTCCGCGGATTGTTCGCCCGCCTCCAGCCTCCCTGGGACGAGCCTAGCCAGATCCAGTACGCGCATCGCAATTTAATTCCCCGGCTGCATATCGCGATCCACCGCGACGACGTCTTCGATTTCACTTCTTTCGAGCATATTGCGGTTCGGGTCGAGAAGAGCTTCTATCTTCGCGCACGTACCGTGCGCCGCCTCCACCAGGTCAATCCCTTTTCCCTAACTTGGCATACCAAGGATCAAAGACCGCACCCGCGCCTCCGTCGCGGAGATCTTACGCGGCCGTAGAAACGTGGCCAGAAGTCACCGGTAACGACCCGGAAGACGCGAGTGAAGCCAGCGCTCCCGCCGCGGCCCCGCAGACCACCGCGAGTCCGTCGGTGGATGGCGTGAACGCGGTCAAAACCCGCGCACCGCCGCGTCCCCCAAAGAAGTCAGCAGCGCCAGCCCCCAAAGCCGCGAAGCCCGCGGAAGCGGCCGATCCTCTTCAAGCTCTTAACCCTTTCGCCGATACCGAAGCCGCGCCAAACCCCGAGACGCCGAAGCGGCCGAGCAACTGCTGGAATTGCGGTAAGCCAGGCCACCGGTTTAACGCGTGCCGGGAACAACGCAAAACGTTTTGCTACCGTTGCGGTCGAGACGGCGTAAAATCCACCGAGTGTCCCTGCGCGGGAAACCGCTAAAGGCGGGCTCTGCTACCTTATCCCGAGCGCCCGCCGACGCGCTGCCGAAACGATCGCCTCGCTCACGTCCCCCGCGTGGAAAAGAGCCACTCTGGTGCGGTACTGTCCAAACCGAGGAAGGACCGACTGCCTTTTTTGTTACCTTCACGATTCAAGATCAACCCTTTCGAGCGCTTTTCGACTCCGGATCGAGCCGTACCTTTCTGGGTCCCTTAGCCATACAGTGGCTCGACGAACTCGGCATCCCTAGATCTAAATGTCAACCCCGCGGAGTAGAAATGGCGGGAGGTCAGAGAGCCACCGCCGAGGAGGTCGTGAACCCGGTGATTCACCTCCACGGGAGTTCCTTTCGCCTCACGGCTTACCTTTTGCCTGTCCTCGTCCTACCGTGCATTCTCGGTTTGGATTTCATGCGCGCTGCCTTTTGGGTGGTCGATTTCGCGAGTGCGAGGTGGTTCAGCTGGCACGAACCCAAGCGCATTCATACCTTTGAAACCGAGGTCGGCCCCTCAACGACGCATTACCTTTGCCGAGGACTCCGTGATTTAACAACCGAGCAAACAGCGTCCCTTAAGGCTCTCGTTCAAGCCGAGATACCTCCCGCCCCCGAGAAACCGGGCTGTACCACGTTGACCGAACATCATATCGACGTGGGCGGCCACGCCGCAATAAAACAGCGGTACTACGCGGTCTCCCCAGCAATCGAGGAAGCGATTCACGAATCCGTGCGCCAAATGCTCGCCGACGAAATTATCGAACCCTCCAGCAGCGATTGGTCGAGCCCAATCGTGATGGTTAAGAAAGCGAACGGGAAACTCCGGTTTTGCCTTGACTTTCGGAAGGTCAACGACGTTACAAAGAAAGACGCGTACCCGATCCCGCTGATGAATAGCATCCTGGACCGGTTACGTCGCGCGAATTATATTACCACCCTCGACCTCAGTCAAGCGTACTTTCAAATTCCCTTAGCCAAAGAAAGTCGCGAAATTACCGCGTTTACCGTCCCCGGGATGGGACTGTTTCAATTCCGACGCATGCCTTTCGGGCTTACCAACGCCCCCGCTACCTTTCAACGCCTCCTTGATCGTTTAATCGGACCGGAAATGCAGCCACACGTGTACGTGTACCTTGACGACATTATCATCGTCACTCCTACCTTCGAAGAACACCTCACGTGGCTACGACGCGTTCTCACTAAAATCCGAGACGCGGGTCTCACGATTAACCCCGATAAGAGCGAGTTTTGCCGATCGGAAGTAAAATATCTTGGTTTCTTAGTCAACCGCGAGGGTTTGCAAATCGATCCCGATAAAGTCGCGCCCGTCGTTAATTACCCGGCCCCGCGTAACGTGAAACAACTACGACGCTTTCTTGGGATGGCGTCCTGGTACCGCCGTTTCGTCCCATCCTTCGCCACGCTCGCCAGTCCGCTTACCTTGCTGCTAAAAAAGACCACGAGTTGGACCTGGGGCTTACCTCAACGAAAAGCCTTCGAAGAGATTCGGACGCGCTTATCGACGTCCCCTACCTTGAGCTGTCCAAACTTCAAGTTGCCTTTTGTCTTACAGACCGACGCAAGTAGCGTGGGTCTAGGAGCGGTTCTGACGCAAAGCGTGGACGAGGTGGAACATGTGATCGCTTACGCCAGCCGCGCGCTGATCGCTGCCGAGAGGAATTACACAACCACCGAGCAGGAATGCCTCGCTGTCATTTGGGCAGTGCGGAAGTTCCGCTGCTACCTGGAAGGTTACCACTTCACCGTGATAACCGACCACTCCAGCTTGCGGTGGTTGCATAATTTAAAGAACCCCTCCGGTAGGCTAGGTCGCTGGGCTCTGGAGCTTCAGGAATACGATTACCTTATCGTGCACCGCAAAGGCGCGTTGCACCACGTCCCTGATGCCCTGTCACGTATTCCTGAGGATACCTGTTCCCTTATAGTCCCTTCGACCAAGAGCAAGGACCGCTGGTACAACCAGAAGCTTCGATCCGTGCGCCGCGACCCCGATCGACACCCCGAGTGGCAAATCCAGGGCGGGCGTTTGTACCACCATCGGCCCCCGCGTTTCCCGGCCCTCGAAGTCGGAGACCTCGAGGCTTGGAAACTCGTATTGCCATCGGAACTCCGCCCTCAGGCTCTCTTCAACGCCCACGACGTACCGCAGGCCGGACATCTGGGAGTTGAGAAAACGCTGCGCCGGTTGAGCCTGAAGTATTACTGGCCCCGCATGCTCCCCGACGTCGCGACTTACGTGCGGAAATGCACCGTTTGTCAACGCTGCAAGGTAGAGCAGACGGTTCCGGCGGGATTAATGGGGAAACGTGTCCTGGAACAGCCTTGGGACACGATCGCGGGCGATATTATGGGACCCTTACCTCCGAGCAAAAACGGCTTCGCGTACATCCTGGTATTACAAGACCTGTTCACGAAATGGATCGAAATCGTTCCCTTACGTAAAGCCACGGGTAAAAAGATCGCGGAATCCATCGAGGACTTAATCGTTTGCCGTTGGGGTACTCCGCGAGTATTCCTCACCGACAACGGGACCGAATTTGTCAACCGCGATATCCGAGCGCTAACGGAGCGTTTCGGGATGCTGCACCACACGATCGCGCCGTACCACCCGCAGGCGAACCCCGTAGAGAGAGTTAAGGGGTTATATACAGTTGGAAATTTCAGAAAATCGATTTTTTTTTTTATGGCATTTTCAGAATGTACATACATTTGAGTACATTCTCTGAAAATTTCAAATCAATCCAGCAAGTAATGTCGGAGTTACATGTGTTGCGCCCGCATAGCAACCAATTCCATAAAACTATCATATTATAATCAGCGACAGGAAGTCGTGCACGTGCCGTTCAAAAACGCATCCCTCAGCAAGTCTCGTGGACTTTGCTCCAACTTCGAGGCCAAACCAAAAACGCTGACAATTAAACTCAGCACTCGACCGTCGCGATGCACCTGTACAATAACCCCAAGGCATCGAACGATCGACTGCCCACCACCATTAATTACCACCTCCAATTAATACCACCTCCACAAATCATTCGAAAACCCCTAGTTCATAAAAAGGGAACGCAACGCCCAAATCAGGCACTCTGCGATCAGATACCGAATTATCAATTCATTAATTACACCGATTGGTCTTGAGGCATTTAACACTCAATTGTAACGAACTTATCCACAATAAACCTTTAGTAGTTAAAACTGAAAGTATTGAGTTGGAGTTTAACTCAATCTTGGCAATATCCCGAATAAACCGGTCCCAAGCAAACTCGCCCCCACGTGACGGTTTGCACGGGCACAACATTGGTGGCAGCGGTGGGATTGCCACAACTCAAGAACTCGACTACAACTCTGAGGTGAAAAGGAAGTTTCACACAACGCCAAAAGAAGGACGACATCAGCCAAGTATCCGGAAAAAGTCGACAAGGACAACGGGCGCCCAAAGCTGTTCAAAATCGACACCCGGAGAACGACAACCGTCAACCCAAAGAGCGGACCAATCAGCCAAGCAGATTCACCAAATTCGAGGGGAAGCCAGCTAGCGGATCAACCAGCAGCAGCAACAGCAGCAGCATGCAGATCTACCAGACCATCTTACTGTAAGTGACGGAACAATTTCATTTGTAACCCGCCAAAACCAGTCGCGAAAATAGCGAACCAAACACCTACGCATGTCCAACGACGAGCTCGTAAATCGTCTAAGACTACCAGGCGTACGTACAATATCACGATCCCTAGACTCGTTTTTCAATCGTAATCTTACTTTTACGCGTCCCCCAAAAATAGAATATTCCCCGTCAGTCAAAAATATCAAGCGCAGTCAAAGCACAGACACCCTAAACCAGTCTCTTGATTCCGAAGAATCCTTTCGAGACGCGGAAGAAACCGAAAGTTTCAACCAAACCAATTTGCCAGACCTATCTCTGTCTATTATCCCACATAACGTCACTATGCCGGACCAATCTGTACTCGAAATCGACCCACCCGCAGGTGGTGCTGGTGCCTCAAATAACGATCCCGCTAACGTGCCCTCTCCCCCAAGGAGATTAAGAGGCATGCCTTTAAACGAGGCACGAGCTTTAATTCCCGTTTTCGACGGAGAAAACCCTAGACGCGCAAAAAGTTTACTTGACGCGTACGAAATAGCTCATAGTTTAGTAGACGAATGTGACAGACCAATCCTTTTAAAACTCGTACTTGCGACAAAACTGACAGACGACGCACGGGAAGACGTCCGTTATAAAAAAATAGAAACATTCAAACAATTCCAACAACATTTAACGGAACGATATGGGACAAAACGAACCGTAGAAGCTCTACAAGTAGAGATGCACACGTGCAGACAAAATCACAATGAAAGCATAGCTGATTTTGGGAAAAGATTGCAAATTCTTACAATGGAACTAGTAGAAGCAAGTATAGAATCCGAATCTTCACCAGTGGAAAAACTCGCGGTAGAACGTTACGTAAGAAAACTAGCGTTATCCAATTTCGAACGAGGACTCAAAAAAGAGTATCAAATTCTCGTCAAAGCTAAAGGGTACCCAGATTTAACCGCGGCAATAAAAGGGGCCCAGAATGAAGAAACGGTCTTAAAAGGCTACGAATCAGTATCGAAACAGACGCACCCCGAGAGGCGTCAAGAATTTTGCCAAAGGTGCAAAAAACCCGGGCATTCGGCCAAAGACTGCCGAAGCTCGCACCCGTCGAACGGACGAAACAATTTACCCGTTCCCACAGGTAACATAGGAGTAATAACCTGCACCTATTGCAAAAAACCGGGACACCACTGGAAAGATTGTCGCAATAGGCTTAGGCAACGAAATCAGAGCCAAAACGGTTCTGGACAAAGCCAAAACAATTCTCAGCAAGGGAATTCCGGAAGAAATCGTGGAAATTTCCACGGACGAGCCGGAAACAACAACAACAACCGTAACAGCAACAACCGATACAACAACAACCGTAACTACAACCGAAACAACAACGGTAACAACAACGGAAGCAACAACGGTTCCCGCAACGCGACAGGTGAAACGTCGAACGACCAGAAACCGACAGTTGGGTCATTCACGGTCAGCTCCATCGAGGCCGGCCAAGAATTCACCGTCAGCACCATTGCCGAGCAACGAGCTACAGGTCAGCTCAAAATTAATGGGTCGAACGTAACCCACGCAGGTATCCAAATTCTAGCCATAAATCCCGAGGATTCGGCGAGCGATTTCTACATCGCATCACTCCAGGCTAGGGAGAAGGTTCTCACCCTCAAAGGAGATACAGGGGCACAGTGTTGTTTAATAAAAAGAAGTGCCATCCACCCGGACACCAAGGCGTACAACGAGACGATTGAGCTGAAAGGGGTCGGGGGAAACAAATTCTACGCCATATGCAAAGTAGACCTGGTGTTGGAAACACCAGCAGTAAATATCCGCCATGGATTTTTTGTCATCGACGACTCGATCGGAATCGGCACCGACGGAATCCTAGGAATGGATTTCATCAGGAAGCACAACGTGGACATTTTAGGTGGCCGTTCAATCAAGATGTACGGGCACACCGAACCACTAATCTACGGAGACGGGAAACTGAAATTACCACCCCGTTCCGAAAGCGTGCACTACGCTAAAAACAAGCAATCAAGAGTAGGTTGCGTAATTGCCACGAAAATAGCTCCAGGCATCACTATGGGCGGAAATACCGTCACAACAGGACTCGCATGCCCTATTGTCCTGAGGAACTCCCTGGAAGAAGAGGTCGAAATAAACCGGCCCACAGTGGAAATCGAAGAGTTCCCAAACGAGTCCACACCGGAAACCAAACCGGAAGAAAAAACTCCTGAAATCAACGCATTAAGCAGACAGGAAAGACAGGAAAAACTCTGGAAAGAATTGGGAAATCAAGCACATCTCAATCCGGAGGAAGAAAAATTCCTAAGGGAATTTAGCAGCGAATATTCCGACGTATTTCATCTCGAGGGAGAAATACTAGGAACAACGGATCTTGTGAAACACCGTATACACACACGGGAAGGCACCGTGCCGGTAAATATACGGCCATATCGGTTGCCAGAAACGCACAAGGCAGAAGTGATGAGGCAAGCAAAAGAAATGCTCAAAGACGGAATCATACGTCCGAGCAAAAGTCCCTGGAATGCGCCGTTACTGGTCGTTCCAAAAAAGGCCGACGCCGAAGGCAACATTCGCAAACGGGTCGTAGTGGATTTTCGGAAATTAAACGAAGTAACAGAGGGAGATTCATACCCCCTCCCCAACATTTCCGAAATTTTAGACCAATTGGGTCGGGCAAAATATTTCACCACGCTCGACCTCGCCTCTGGTTTTCACCAAATTCAGATGGCCGAGGAGGATAAACAAAAAACAGCCTTCTCGACACCCATGGGACACTACGAATACAACCGCATGCCTTTCGGACTCAAAAATGCCCCACCGACGTTCCAACGACTGATGGACGCGGTCCTGGCCGGACTACAAGGATTAAAATGCTACGTCTACCTCGACGACATCGTTATCCACGGATCATCCTTCGAAGAACACAACGATCGACTACGAGAAGTATTCGACCGGCTACGAGAAGCCAACCTAAAAGTTCAGCCGAAAAAATGCCATTTCCTGCGAAAAGAAACACAATATTTGGGTCACGTCATCACCGAAGTGGGAGTGAAACCCGATCCTGAAAAAATAAAAGCTGTAAAATCATTTCCTATCCCAAAAAACGTCAAGGAAGTACAATCCTTTTTGGGTCTTGCAGGGTATTACCGAAAATTCATACAGGATTTCTCAAAACTCGCCAAACCACTCACAGAACTCATAAAAAAGGAGAAAAAATTCGAGTGGACAGAGAGCGCACAACAAGCATTCGAACAACTCCAAGAAACGCTGAGCACAGCACCGATTCTCCAATATCCAGACTTCACGAAGCCGTTCATAATTACCACGGACGCTTCGGATAAAGCAATCGGAGCAATTCTATCGCAAGGAAAAATAGGAGAGGATTTGCCTATTTGTTATGCCAGCCGAACCCTAAATAAGGCGGAAAGGAATTATTCCACCACGGAAAGGGAAATGTTAGCCATCGTTTGGGCAGTCATACAATTTCGCCCGTATATTTACGGTACGAAATTCATTATCGTCACCGATCACAAACCTCTCACCTGGCTTTTTAACGTAAAAGACCCAGGTTCAAGGCTAATGCGATGGAGAATCAAACTGGAGGAATACACGTACGAAATTCAGTATAAAGCTGGAAAAAAGAACACAAACGCGGATGCACTGAGCAGAATTTATGAAATCATGCTGACTCATGCCGAGCAACGCGATCCGACCGAGAAGCGAGGACGGGGAAGGCCGCGCAAGGTCGCGGAACGGCGGCCATCATGCGCTACAGGCTCCGCCCCCCAAGACGTCACGAAAGAACAGAGCGATCGCAAAGAAGGACAGAGCGAAAACAAAGCGAAGAAACAGCTGTCAGCAGAAAATGCATCTCCGGAGGCAGACGAAGGAGAGAGCGAGAGCGAAGACGAGTCATCTGACTCCAGCCACGAGCGAGCGTGCCCGAGCGAGATGGAAAGAAAAATAATATTAAAAGAATACCACGACACTCCACTCGGCGGACACCCAGGCATAAAAAGAATGACAGAAAGAATAAGAGAGAAATACACGTGGCCTGGAATGGTAAAAGAGATCCAAGACTACGTATCTGCATGCGATAAGTGTCAGCGAAATAAATTAACGCGAACAAAAGATGCACCCATGGTAATTACCGACACCCCCGACCAAGCGTTTGAAAAATGTGCAGTAGATATTGTAGGACCTTTACCCGAAACAGAGAGAGGAAATAAATATATCCTAACTTTCCAGGACGCGCTTACAAAATACAGCGCCGCTGTACCTTTGAAAAATCAGGAGGCAAAGGACGTCGCAAAGGGTCTAATTACCGAAATCATTTGTAAATTCGGGACCCCGCGAACAATTTTATCGGATCAAGGGACAAATTTCCTCAGCGACCTGTTCAAAGAAATGTGTAAACTCCTGCAAATTAAAAAGATACAAACGACGGCATATCATCCACAATCAAACGGAGCCCTTGAAAGGTCGCACCGTACATTAGCCGAATATTTAAAAAATTTCATACAGGAAGATCAAGCGGATTGGGATGAGTGGCTACCGTACGCTATGTTTACGTACAATACCACCCCCCACACCGCGACCAAATATTCTCCCTACGAACTCGTTTTTGGTAAACGAGCGGATTTACCGACAGCCCTAAAGCAGCCCCCGCGTACAACCTATACGTACGACGATTACGTCGCTGAATTAAGGGAACGGCTGCGAGCGACTTGGCAAGTCGCAAAAGAACAATTAATTACGGGAAAAGAAAAATCAAAAGAGTGCAGGGACAAAGCCGCCGGTAACCCAGAGTACCGCGTTGGCGACAAAGTCCTCCTGCACGATCCCACGGTGCGACGAGGCAGATCAGCTAAGCTGACCCCCAAGTGGACGGGGCCCTACACAATAAAGAGCAAAGAGTCGGCCGTGAACTATATTATCAACCGCGGACGACGTACGATGCGAGTACACGTCGACCGCATTAAGCCGTACGTCGCCCACTGACCGACAACATGGCCGCCGACAATATGGCCGCCGACACCCGACCCATACCGCACACGCGAGTATCCGCGTGAAATAAAAAAAAAAAAAAAAAAAAATTCAAAAAAAAAAAAAAAAAAACGCTGACGCTCGCAAACGGACTCGCGACGTCCGCACATATAAAACCCGCAAAGAAATCGAAAAAATAAAAAAAAAATAAAATAAAATTAAAAATAACAAAAAAAAAACAAAAAAAAAACATATATATATATATATATAAAATAATAAAACAATAAATGAAAATTTCAAAAATTTAACAAAAAATGAATGAAAATTAAAATGAAATAAATTGAGAAACATAACCAAATGAAACAAAATGAAAGGTAAATTAAAATAAATAAACGAATAAAATAGTAAATAGATAAATAAAACTTGATTAAACAAAATAAAATTGACAAAAATTAACAAAATTTTATAGAAATTTATCAAAATTGTATAAAAAATATATTGAATAACAAAAGCGAATAAAATGGAAAACGAGTGAATTAAAAAAAAAAAAAATATAAGGAATACAAAAAAAAAAAAAAATGAAACGAATAGAAAAATAAATATATAAAACAAATATATATATAAAATAAATATAAAAATAAATTATAACTAAGAAAGGGAGGAAAAGGGTACAGGAACGTAGAAAATAATTTTTTAACACAAATTAAAGTTTCGAGATATATTGTTACAGCCCAAAAAAAAAAAAAAAGAGAAAAGTAAAAGTATGTACTATGTTGGTGTTGTATTACAGAATATAATATAACTATATTGAAAATGAATTACAAAAAAAAAAAAGAGAATTTTTAAACAGTTTAAACAAATTTGAAGTAATTTTGACGGGCACAACATTGACGAAAACAACATTAATCTCCTCAAAATCGCCGGAGACCTCGCCGGAAATAATCAGGGCCAAAAAGGGCCCACAACTCTTCATCACAGGAGCCCATCACGGGGCCCGGAAACGCCGGCATCCCGAATAACCGGCGCAGACCCAGGATGTCCCCAGGAACGTCCTCGGGATTCCATTCGTCGACCTCACGCGACCAGGGGTCCTCGCGCCATAGGCGCGCCCACGCCATAGCGCACTGAAAGCGCTGCGCCCGAACAACTTTCGCCGCTGCGACGAACGGCGCCAACCAGAGTCGGCCGATCGGTCCATTGTACTCCGATTTTGGAACTTTCTGAAAAACAAAACGAAAACAAACTATTATAAACAAAATAAAATAATAACAAAAAAAAAGAAGAAATGAAAAATATTACATATAATAATAATAATAATATTTAATAATAATGAAAAATATGACACTCACCATCCACCAAAACTTGCCGTCCCTCCAGCAATGCGCGATTGCGCCATACGACACCGAACGGTTTCTTTTTCCCAAGAAAGAAGACATAGTTTTTCTGAAAAAAAAAAAAAAAAAAAATAAAATAAAATAAAATAAAATAAAATAAAAAAGAAAACAAAATACAAAATAAAAAAAAAAAAAAAATTAAGGGAAATAAATAAACGGAAAAATAATCAACGAATAACAAAAAAGGGGCACAAATAAAACTACACATAAAAAGGAAGAAAAATAAAATAAAATAAAGGGAAAAAAAAAAATAACGGAAGAAGGAAATACAAAAAAAAAAATTTATCAATAAATAGAAATTTCGAAAAATTCAAAAAAAAAAAAGAAAGAAATTTAAAGAAAAAAAAAACAAAACCAAACGAAATAAAATGAAACAAAAGCAAACGAAATAAAAAGAAAAATAAAATGAATTAAAAGAAGTAAATAAAATAAAACAAATAAAATAATAGCAAATTGATAATAAAGAAATAAAAGAATAAAACAATAATGAGAAATTTCAAACACAAAATAACTCACCTTTTAATTTAATTCGCGAACGATGTCACACTGACGACGATAGAAGCGGTAATGAAGCGACAGACCACTCCGCGAGATTTTATAGAAAAAAATTAGCAAGACAGAGAGGACAGATCTTAGAAGAAGACACCCCAGACTCTAACCGTGATCCAGAAAAAGACAGACGAATTCTCAAGTCAAACTCGCAGCCCAGTGCAAGTGCACCTTAGGCGGATATAGCGTCAGCAAAATCCACCACTAGGCAACAGCGAAATACAAAATGATAAGAACTTTCCCACGAAATATTCAAGAAAGCTAATAGAGCACACCATTACAGGTATGCGATCTCGCTGTCCTTGACAACAGCAATGGACCAATTCCACGTGGAAAAATTACGAACCACCCCTGGAATCTATTACGAAGAAATAGGAACCCTACATACCATCAAAGAAGTTTGGAAATTGGCAATCCAATTGAACCTATCACCGATCCAACTCCGAGAATCTACGTTGGAAATAACCATGAAAAAATTAAAACAAGTATGCAACAACACGCAACAGGACACCCTATGTTCGACACTATCCACCACAATGGACCCAATGATCGAATCAATAAAAAATGAACTACAAACTATCCACGACCTCGTCGGAAAAAATAAACCAAGACAAAAAAGAGGCCTAATAAACGGATTAGGATCAATAATAAAATCGATAACGGGAAACTTGGACGCAGACGACGCCCAAAAAATCGAAGAAAAAATACAACAAATAAATAACAGACAAATAACAGACGAAAACATATTGAAAGAGAATTTACAAATTTTAAAATCATCGACAAATCTTTTTCAACACAATTTAGCACAAGTTAATGCAGAAATAAACGCCCTAGCCAAAGCAACGAAAAATATAGAAAAAGCCTTTAACGAACAGACAGACCTAGTACGACAAAGAGAAAACCTAGACGAAAACATAGACGCAATAGGTTTCGTAATTACACCATTATTAAACGACGTACGACGAATTTCAAATTTCCTAGTAGGAATCCAAAAAGGAATAGTAGATCCCACTATAATTTCACCTAGACAACTAGTAGATTATTTAATAAAAGCACGCGGAAGTATCCCGCCTGGATTAAGCTTCCCAGTTGAAATAACACCGGAAAAAATTCAAGATATATTGAAAACATGCGATTTAGGATCTTACAGCATCGAATCACGAGTAGTGATCATAATAAAACTACCATTAATAGAAAACACCGTATTCACAATAAACAAAGTCTATCCGTTACCAGTTAGAACAAAATCAAACACGTTTCAATTCCTAGAAACGAAAGAAAAAATAATTACGGTAGACACAGACAACAGAAACTATCTCTCATTGTCACAAGAAAACCTAAAAGAATGCAAAAAATTGGAAAAACAATATTATTGCCAACCAAAACAGGCAACGCAAGTAATAGGAAAATCAATCCCTTGCGAAGTATCCGTATTCCTAGGCAGTAAACCAGAAAAAAGTAACTGTACGCCACGAATAGTAAAACTAGAGGAAATCATGTTAATAACACTAGAACAACCCGGAAAATGGCTCTACGTAGCCCCGAACCCAGAATCCCTCATAATAAAATGTAAAAACGAAAAAACTGCGTACACAACGATCATCGACACTGGAATACTGGTTTTGGACGGGAAATGTTCCGTCACTGCCGCCGATTTTAAACTAACAACTACTGTAGAAAATACACAAAAAGAAACCGTAACTTTTATACCACCACACAATCTAACATTCGAGATCGGAGAAACAATTGTCAACCACTTAAAATTGAATCTAAATACTCCGAACAAAACCATTACAAATTCGCTCGAAGTCAACAAACTTGGCGAAAGAATCGAAAACTTACAAAATAAATTAAACAAAGAACCCGACATTTGGTCAGATCCATATCTCCACATTTTGGGAAATTATTCCCTTCACGGTATAACAATTACAGCATTAATAATTTCTGCAATAATCATTATCATTCGAAAATTCTGTAAAGCGCGATGCGCTCGGACAATTTCCGACATCGAGCGCCCGACGACAATTTCGTCAACGCGAGCAAAAAATGAAATCCAAGCTACAGATCTAAAGGTAATATATACACCAACACAACGACGAATTAATACAGATTCTCTGTAAAACACGAAAAAAAGACACAAAACAACACAAACCTATAACAATTACACAAAAAAAAAAAACATGTAAACGCAAATTGTAAGCCAAAAGACCAATTTTACGGAATTTAGTTGCTACACATAAAGAGTCGAAACGAAGTTTCGTCTTCCCAAGGGGGGAGGATTGTTGCGCCCGCATAGCAACCAATTCCATAAAACTATCATATTATAATCAGCGACAGGAAGTCGTGCACGTGCCGTTCAAAAACGCATCCCTCAGCAAGTCTCGTGGACTTTGCTCCAACTTCGAGGCCAAACCAAAAACGCTGACAATTAAACTCAGCACTCGACCGTCGCGATGCACCTGTACAATAACCCCAAGGCATCGAACGATCGACTGCCCACCACCATTAATTACCACCTCCAATTAATACCACCTCCACAAATCATTCGAAAACCCCTAGTTCATAAAAAGGGAACGCAACGCCCAAATCAGGCACTCTGCGATCAGATACCGAATTATCAATTCATTAATTACACCGATTGGTCTTGAGGCATTTAACACTCAATTGTAACGAACTTATCCACAATAAACCTTTAGTAGTTAAAACTGAAAGTATTGAGTTGGAGTTTAACTCAATCTTGGCAATATCCCGAATAAACCGGTCCCAAGCAAACTCGCCCCCACGTGACGGTTTGCACGGGCACAACACATGCCACTTTATGATTAATTGCAAATTTCAAAAAATCGATTTTTTTTGTTGCATTTTTGGAGTCTACATATATTCAAATAGATTCTCTGAAATTTTCAAAGCGATACGGCAAATATTCGTAGAGATACATGCGTACTTGAAAGGACGCTTGGAGCGTTACATAGTAAGCGCGCTCCGAACGGCCCGAGCGGCAGCGGTGTTGTGGCCCGCGTACCTGAGGTGACCCTTTTCATTGTCTTTGCATACATGGTATATGCGAGAGCTAAGCGTGGTCATTTCTTATACCGAAGAAAGGAGTTTTGACATTCGGACCAGCTCTGCCACAGTGTAAGGTCGTGCGTTCAAATTTTACTCCGTTTTCGGAGTAAAAGCTGCTGATGATGCAGAGGGAACATCTTATGGTCCTGGAATAGATGACTCCTTGTAAGTGGGAAAAAAATTTTTTTATCCATGTGTTCACCACTTTTGAAACTTTGAACGCGTTTATCTCGAAACGATGTTTTCAAAGTCGGTGACCACGATTTCTCAAAAATGGCTCAACCGATCGGTCTGCAATTTTGACACAACTTTCTCAGATATATTCTACTGGGATTGGACGTAGGAATAAGATTTCCGAGAATTATTTCTATTTTTTTTGAACCATTGGACGACCAAAATTTGGTTAAAAATTGAAATTTCGTCTTTGAGGAGCCGCCATTTCATCAAAATTGGAAATTTCAAGTATTCCTACGTCCAATCCCAGCATTCATCTATCCACTAAACAAATCTCTTTGGTTTTTTAATTTCAGCTGATCCAAACGGGAGATTTCATGGTTACCGCAAGACGCCTTTTTTTAGAGGACCTACAAGAGATCACCTACAGGAGCTCTCTGAAGCAATATTTTGTTAAATAAAAAATAGCGATAGAGAGTTGAAAGATGACACTCCATTTACTTCCTCATGCTTTTCCTCGTCAAATAAAATCCCTATCCGGGAAAAATTCGTAAAAAAATGAGTTTTTTTGGCCTTCCAACTGTATATAACCCCTTAAACAAATTCCTACGACACATGAAAGAAACTTGCCAACAACTGAGGACTTCGCTCCACGGGCTTACATTTTTTTCGAGCCACTCCAAATGTTGCGAAGCCGTCTCTGCAACATGAGTATTTGACAATATGTTAGTTCATCAAATTTTACACGTGTAAAAAGGTTAATTCACTTGTGGAAATTTAATTATTACCTGAAGCTTCGGGTTGTGTTGTAGGCTCTACAAAAATTTTCGATTTTCTCAGCAACAGCCCATTATCTCGTAAGACACCCTTGCAATAATTGTAGTGGTCCCATAATTTGCCGGAAGCGTTCACCTTCGTGCCTTGAGTTTGTCGGAAAGGTGTGTAATACGTCCCTTTTTGTTCGTTCGAAAAAACTTCGCATATTTGGGTAGACAATTCTTCGAATCTTTCCCTGCTTATTCTGAAAACAAGATATTTATATAAACATATGCATTCTTCCATTGAAATTAGAAATATATGAAAATGAAAATGAGCTCACGTGAAGTCGTGTAGAACAGCCGTTGATGGGTGGCCTTGAAATGCATTCGACTTTTCTCTAGCAATTATCGTACGTACTAATAAATTTCGTAATCGTGGGCGTAGAAAATTTTCCTTAGTATAGGCCATGAGAATAGACCGTCCATCGATATGAGTTTGCAAATATTGCTCCAAATCCTGGGGTCATATAATCATATTAATCAAGCAGTCAAATTCCGCGTGTGCAAAAGATATCGTAAAGAGAAGCTCACCGATTGTTCTGCAGGACCAGCTGCACTTGCTGGTGTTTTTAATGCAGCGATCTCAATTCCTCTTTGTCTTTCATCAGGAACATTTCCATTGTTAAGGGATTGGTCGGTCCGATCCTGTTCGGTGGCTTCCTTTTTTCCAGGATCACAGAACTCAGGGCCCGATGTATTCGCGATTTTCTGCGAGGGATGTGGAACTGTGGTCAATTCGGTCAACGATTTTTGACTTTCTATCTGATTATTTTCAAAATCAACCACACCGAAGCTCTTGTCGCCTGAAAAAAAAAAATAGTACATCGTGTACCAAGGACGCAAAGTGGGTCTTTTGACGCCGGGCGGGATATTTTCAGCACGAGTCGTAGACGAGCGCGCTCGTCTACGACTCGTGCTGAAAACATCGTGCCCGGTCCGAGCTTTTTCGAGCGTGTCGGCGGTACGTAAAGTAGCCTTTTTACCGACTGCCGACGTGGATTAGTGGATTACGAGGAACAGCACTTTTAATTCCTAGGATGAGTTCAAAGTGCTCCTCCTCGTACTCCCCACTACTAATCCACGTCGGTAGTCGGTAAAAGGGTTACTTTACGTACCGCCGACGCGCTCGAAAAAGCGAGGAAAACGTGGTTGCGTTTTATAAATAAATAAAAAACGATTTCTTATCATGCTCGACTAATAATTTATCCTTTTCGAGGTAATGGAGTGCTAAGTTTAAACAGATTATATAAAGGAAGGTTTTTTGACGAATCTTGACGACGTTATAAAAAAAAAAAGTTATGAAAACTTACACAAAAACGGTGAAATCTCCGGAAATTCGAACCCGCTGTTCATTGGGAGCACAAAATTGCTCACCGCTTGATCGTCGTTGGCAAATATATTCTGGAATGTAAAAAAACGCCACTTTGCAAATTAATTGGTGATCTCGTGAATCACGGTTTCACATAGTCCATAATGTTTAAAGTTGCCTCGCCCATTGATGCCATTCTCCGGACACTTTATTCACTTCGTTAAACACTTCGTACGGTCGCGACAGAACACAATGAACTGACGCGTTTCGCTTTCCGCGCGTCGTCCAAAAATTGCGGATACCCCGTTCGCCCCGCAGCATCGTGGAACGAAAGGTCAACATTGTAAATACACGTTGTGAGCGTAGCTGTTTTCGCTTCTCAACAAGCAAATATGAATATAAGAAATTGAAAAATTACTATGCTAGGTAAGAATATCTAACGTACAGCATAACGAAGTGGTCTGTTTACATACGGGCATTGAACATATGCTTTGTTTTTGTGGAAACTCCGCAAGACCTTCAGTCAATTTCACAAAGCGCTCCAGATTAATTCTATTGCAGGGTGCTATATTTTACTATGCTGGCATAATAATACCGTTACTGCTTAATGTTTAGCATGAAAATCGCAGTGGGCATGGTAAAATTTACCTCGACGACGGTAGTCAACTTGGTCGAAGAACAATGCCGTATCGTAATATTTATTTGATTTGCAACAATTCTCGCATTGCGTACAGCGTATACTCCGAATTATATTCCTCAGACCAATATAAACAATGTGGAAACGGAAAATTATTATGCCGCCAAAGTATGGTTCGGCAACGTTGGAAACAAAACAATACGTGTGGTAAAATTTCACACATGTCCGATATATATTCTTATTGTAATAATAGAATTTTACTATGCTGACGTTTAAAATTTCCCATTTTTGAGATATTGTCACTTATCACTTAGTTCCTATCTAACATAGTAAATTATTCATGAAAACAAAAAGGAAAAATACTTCCACGCGCATTATTTTTTCCTGTTCATTTCGAACTGTTTACAATTCGTCTTGAGAAAAATTGCAAGTATTAATAAATACTATGCTTTTTAGCAATTGGTGCTACGATTCTGTTGCTTAGTAAACTTCGTATTGTACACTTTCCAAAAGTATTTTAATTCTTACTAAACAAAACGAATCCGTTTTCTCCGTGTGGTCCACAGATGGAGTGCGGAAAGAGAGAGACAAGCGATGCCGGTGGATTTCCGAAAGTGAGGTTAGGAAAACTGTCACCACGAAAAAATCCAAAAAAGCGTCCAGCAAGGGGAGCGAAAGCCAATTTCAAACGTGCAGTTGAAAGAGGCAAAAAAGTAGCATGCCAAGCAACCTGCAACCAAAAGGCCCGAAGGCAGCGAGCGGCAGAAATTGGTCGAGAAGCAGGAGGCGAAAAGAAACACGTCAGCTTGTACTCACGTAGAGAAGGAGAAGGAGTATTTAGGCAATATGGAGAACCAACAGTAGCCGTGGAGTCCCGAACAGCCAACGATGGACGACGGGGGACAAAATGAGACCCCGACCAACTTGGTTGAGATTCAAGAAGAGGAAGAGCGCTTAAGCCAACTCTATGCTGAGCAGTTGGAGTTGGAGAAAAAGACCACCGCCATCAAACGGGAAATCCAGCAAAAATTGAGGAGCGGTCCGCTGAGCCAGAAGAACGACGAACAATTTGTCAAATCAGAGGCGACCAGACCGACTGCATCGTCTCAAGGGGCCATCCCCAAAACACGACCGTCAAAACAACCAGTCCACGATGACGATTCCTCCGATGAAGAATCAGATGTCGCGGGGTCGCGATCATCCGTCTCGTCCACCCGTATCTCTGCGGAAGTGGACCAGCTGATAAAAAGAATCGAAAATCTCCCACCGCCAAGGTTGAAACTGGCAAAGATCTCGAAGATGTCAGACGCAGAAATATACGCGGAGAACCTCAAGAGAAAGAGGCTCGGAACAAAACAACACCCGTTGGAGAAACATGCTTCCGGAGAGCCGAAACGCACAAGCGACTTGCCACATGCGACGATTGCCCCGTCCGTAATGATCAAACCGCTGCCGCTCGACAAACTCCCTTCTTTTGACGAAATCGTCGAGGAATTAGGAGTCCCAGAATTATTAGTGGCTCAAGGACAAAAACCACCGTTGTATATGGCAGATTGTCGAATTTTGAGCCAGTCGTTGCTCAAGAAATTGATTAACAAACGTGCGGAGAGTCTGATAAGCCGTATGGAGTCGCAAAAGGTCAGTCGCGGCACTCAAACGTACATCAGCCAAGATGGGAAGCAGTATGTAGCCGGTTGCGTCAACTGCCGCTCCCGCGATCACTCTTTCAAGGACTGTGAGTTGCCGTATAGGCCCGGATTTTGTCAAAGATGCGGCGCAGATGGATTCGACACCGAGGATTGCATTTACCCCCATGGCATCGAGCATGAAATCGCTCTTGGGAGATGCTTAGGATGCGCGAGGGACCTGAGTCTCTACTGCCCCGAATGCCCGGATTGCAATATCCGCTACGCCGGATTGGTCGACTGGTTGCGATTGAATTATGCAACTTGGCCAACAGAGTGGATTCCCGAAGACCATCGCTATATCGTAAACGAGTCAAAAGGAACGTTGCGTCGATGCATGGTCCGATTCTCCGACCCGAGCGACTGCGCTAACCAGATCCGATCTTTCTTGATCCGGGAAAACGCCCTTGCTTCGGCGAGAAAGTTGGCAAATCCAGCAGCCAAAACAGCTCACGAATTGTCGATGGAAAAGAGACTGCAAGCAACTCGAGCATTGACAAAACCATTCGTCAAGAAATCCCTGGACGAAATCATGGAGGAACGCCCGGAACTCGCCGACGGTGAAGAAGTAACAGTCGTCATCCCGTCGAAATATAAAAAAACAACGAGACCCCCGAGGCCAACAGTGAAATCGCACGGCCCTCGTGGAACAACTCCGTCATCCAACTTCGTCAAAGATAAATCCAGAGTTAATTGACTCTCGATTATTGATTTTGTCTTCTTTATGTATTTTTGTTTAATTATTTACTTTGTCTAATTACTTACGAACGTACTTCCACGTACTTTCTATTAATTCGTTCATTTTCTATAAAACTTTTTGGAAGTATTGCCGATTCATTATTTTTGTGTTTTGCGGCATACTAAAATTGAATTATTTCTTTTACTTTATTACTTTGTCTCCATTCGCTCAGATTTGCGTGTATCATTTCGAGACCATTTACGTTTGTATGCATCGGATCACTTATCAAGGAAATTGCCCACGTTTTTGTTTTGTCAAGAGTATGTACTCCATTTATCCGATGCAAATTTATAAGAAAAAATTTGTTATTACTTGAGACAATTGTTTTGTACTCGCGCCATTGTCACTAGGTTGAGAAATATACCAACTGTATCGTAATCTCGTGTGTACCGGTTGAAGTTTTGCCTTGGTTCCCTTATACTTTAAAATGTGAGAAGAATAGGATACCTTAAGGACTGATTTCAGGAAGGGAAATAGAGAACTTCACTGGTGCTACCGTGGATGAGTGGATTGTCTCCCAGACGACTTCAAGTTCGAAGGGGGAGATTGTGACAGGAAGCGTAGCTGGAACATTTTCCGTCGTCAGTCGTTCGACAATTGCATGAATTTTTATTTGAATCACGCGGCCATAAAGGCGTGAATTTGCCAGACACAAAGGGTCTGAGAGGTCGCCCTAGAGCAGGCGAGTAAGTGTCGAAATTAGAGCGCTTGCGCGTCGCTCGACGGTCGATGGACAATCGATAGCTGGAGGGGAGAATTCGTCCAAGTGTCTCAGAACGGATTTTTCCAATTGCACTCGTGTTTGACGCCTTGAATAGCAAGGTTGATATTTTGTCAAATCACAGTCACTGATAGAAAATTTGTAACAGGACTCCGTCTGTAGAGTTCCTGCGTATATCGTAATAGTTGTCAAAAGTTTTGTCAAATCAATATCGAATATTTATTGTAATAATCTGTGGAATTTTGTATCATCAAAAAATTGTGAAGAGCGAGAATATAGAGCGAATGGCAGAGAACGTAAGTACCGGTGAATTTCTTTGTTTCCGATAATCTGTCCTTTCTCTTATTCTTCTCCAAATTTAATATTTCGGGTCCGCAACTTGCCCCGCCCTCGAGTAAAAGAGTTTATCGAATTTATTGGATTTATTTCATGATTGATTCCTGGGGAACTTAGAGTCAATTAAAATCGCTGATTCCGATTGAATTAGCTGGCGCCCAACAATATTGAAAATTTATATAAAACAGAGCCCTGTCAGCCATTGACCCAGGCCGCGTCAGGTGAGGGCGTGGAAAAATATAAAGCCCGTCTCAGAACGAACTTTTGACCTTCATTAAAATCTTCTCAAAAATTCTCAAGCCGAATTGACAAAAAGACACGAAATCATTGTAACACAGCCAAGAATTAAAAAAATAATGAATGGCTACATTTCACAGGGAAACGTGTGCACCCTCAATACATTTTGTGTATTTAAGGGTCTGCAAAGGCTCTGCAAAAAAAATGCAAAAAATTGGCGTGCATGGTGAAGCCTCGGGCAATGACGAGAGTGCAGCTCCGGTCAGGAAATGTCCCGGCGTGAGGGCTGACACGTCGTCAGGGTCGTCGCTGAGAGGTTCGATGGGACGTGAGTTCAGTGTCGCTTCGATCTGAGTGAGAAGCGTTGTCAATTCCTCGAACGTCAGCGCGATGTCGCTGATGGTGCGGCGAAGATGAAACTTCAGCGATTTTACCACCGCCTCCCACTTGCCGCCCATGTGCGGAGCGGCAGGGGGATTGAATTTCCAGTGGGTCTTGTCTTGAGACAAGTGAGCGGCGATGGCGTGATGTTCTTGCGCATTTTGGGTGAACATTTTCTTGAGTGCTGAATCGGCGCCGACCAGGTTGGTGCCGCAGTCTGAGTGCAAGACGTGCGGAATGCCTCGTCTTGAAACGAAGCGGCGGTAAGTTGCGATGAAGCCATCAGTGGAGTAGTCACTGACGACCTCAAGGTGCACCGCTGATGTTGTGAGGCACACAAAGACGCAGATCCATCCTTTTGTTGATTTTGCTCCGCGTCCTTTCCAGGTCTTGATTGTCAGTGGCCCGGCATAGTCGAGGCCAGTGTGCGTGAAGGGGCGGAACGGCGATACTCTTGCAGCGGGCAGTTGGCCCATCAGTTGTTGCGCGCGAATTCCACGCTGCCGTGCGCACTTAATGCAGCGGAGAATGTGCGCTTTCACTGGGGCTCGACCTTCGAGAATCCAATAGGATTGGTGGATGTCGGATAACGTTAACTGCGTGCCTCCGTGGAGTGTCCGGAGGTGTGCGTTGGCAATGACCAATTCGGTCAAGCGTGAGTGCCTGGGCAGTATCGCGGGATGCTTGCTCTCGGGTGAGAGCGATGATTGCTGTAGCTTACCTCCAACCCGAATCACGTCTTTGTGATCAAGGAATGCTGTGAGACGGGAGAAGGCGTGGTTTTTGTTGAGAGTAGAGTGCGAGCTCAGCACTCTGATCTCATGCGTGAAGTCAAGCGCTTGCGTCGCTTTGACCCACAGGATTCTTGCCTCTTCCAATTCTTCCGGAGACAGAATGGTGATGGGAGCCGCAGATGGTTGCTTTTTCAATTTTGCAACGACCTTGATACAACTGCGGTGATCCTGATGAGTCTCTGCAATGATGAATATCGATTGATTAATTCCCACCGATATTCAGGCTTGGGTGCAGCACTGAAGAGTGCGATTCCGGGACGAGCTTCTGGAATGATGAAGTCGTCAGTGGTGAGTGGTTGACGAGGCCACTTCTCTTGCGCCTTGAGCATCCATGGTGGTCCCGTCCACCAAAGCGGATGAACTCGGAGTTGGTGTGTCATCAGGCCTCTGGAAGGCCCGTCCGCAGGATTTGAAGTGCCAGGAACATGTCTCCATTGAGCTAGTGGGACAAGCTGCTGAATTAACAGTACGCGGTTCCTGACAAAGTCCTTCCACCATGAAGCGGGTGCGTTGATCCACGATAGAGTTACTTGCGAGTCCGTCCACAAGTGAGTGCGTGTGATTGGTAGCTGAAGCGTCATTTGAGTTCGTCTGATAAGCTTTGATAGTAGCAGCGCTGCGCAGAGTTCTAACTTCGGGATGGTCAGTTGCTTAAGCGGGGCGACTCGCGTTTTTGCGCAAACGAGGGTAGACGAGACGCCAGCGGACGGACAGTGAACTACTAAGTAGACAACGGCGGACATCGCTAGTTGCGATGCATCGGAGAAGCCGTGTAGTTCAACAGTGGAATGGCTCCAGGTGTTGAACCACCGTGGGATGGAAATTTTGGCCAATTCTTGAAGGTCTTCTCTGATGGCGCGCCACCTCGTTACGACCGGGGTTGGCAGCGGGGCGTCCCAGCTGATCTTTTGCAACCAAACTTCTTGGAGTAGGACCTTAGCGCGGATCGTCACTAGTGATATGAAGCCAAGTGGATCAAATATCTGAGCTACCTCAGATAATATTTGGCGTTTTGTGATCAGTTTGGCGGTTTTGTCGAAGCGGGCTGCGAATGTGAATTCGTCAGCTCGTGCGTTCCATTTTAACCCGAGTATCTTGGTCGGGCAATCGTCAAAGGATATGGCCTTGCTTGCGGAGATTGCAGAAAGCAAGTCTTGATTGGTTGATTGCCATTTTGCCAGTGGGAATCCTCCCGCGTGGCACAGCTCTTTGAGTTGGTGAGCGATGTCGATGAGTTGTTCGACGGAGTCAGCTCCACCGAAAATGTCATCGACATAGCGTCCCTTGAGCAGTGATGGAATTGCCAAGGGAAAGCGTTGTCCTTCGTCCTCCAAGAGTTAGAGGAGAACTCGTACGGCCAAGAATGGAGCGGCTCTTGTTCCGTGGGTCACCGTCGTGAGCTGAAAGTGCGTCTCTTGATTGTCGTCGTCGATCCACAGAATTCTCTGTAGATCGCGGTCGTCCTCGTGCACGTTGATTTGCCGATACATTTTTGTAATGTCTGTGGCAAAAATGTGGCGGTGGTGACGAATCCAGGTGAGGACGTCGGTGATGTCCAGAAGCAGATTCTGGCCAGTGTGCATGATGTCGTTGAGGGACTGTCCGGTTGTTGTTGGACAAAACCCGTTGAAGACTACACGAAGTTTTGTTGTCGTGCTGTCAGGGCGCAGCACTCCATGGTTCGGCAGGTAATACACCCCGTGAGGATAAGTGCGTGCCGTTGACCCAGCGGACGAGACCCTCGACCCTCCGACTGTTTGTAAGACAGCTGGTGCCAAGGTCATCTCGCCACCGAAGTCGCTAGCGTTGGACTCACCTCGATGCGGAGCGGTTGATGGGTGTTGTGGAATGCGAACCATGTGGCCGAGATCTTCATACTCCCGCATGAAGTTGGTATAGAGTTCTCAGTATGCGTCATCCTTGTGTAGTTGGCGAAGAGTTCGCGTAAGGCAACGGTGAGCTGCGGTGTACGAATTGCCAAGTACTGCGGGTGATGATTTCAGAGGGAGTCGCACAGTGTACCGACCCGTGGAGTCTCGAGAGTGCGTTTGTTTGAAATGATTTTCGCACTCTTGTCCGTCATGAGTGAGAGCTCCGTCTGAATCAGTGGGCATCTCCTCTTGAACCTAAAATTTTGTGAGGTGAGCTTGCAGCTCGGTGTTGCTAGTTGGTGTACTTACGTGTAGTGCAGTGCACACTGGTGCGTTTGGTGAGTGCACGGGGCCCAGAATCAGCCAACCAAAGATTGACTGCTGGGCGATCGGTATGGTCGACGAGCGCTTGATGAGGTTGGGCTTGATTATTTGCCCTTATGCGTCAGCGCCGATGATGATGTCGACAGCGCGTGGTTCCATGAGGCCGGGATCAGCGAGCTTCAGATTGTTTAAATGCGGCCAGGCTTGTCTTGCGGAGTGGAACGATAGCAGCACCGACGTCACTTGTTTAAGAACGTGAACGTCAAGCGTTGCTGCGGCGGGGGAATGAAGCGATTGTAGTTTGATTGTCGCCATTCCTTGCGTCTGTGTTGTTGTTCCTCCTCCAATGCCGATGATCGGGATTGCGGAATTTTGACGACGAATGTTCAATTTGCGGAAGAGTTGTTCCGAGATGAACGATAATTCGGATCCCGGATCGACGAGTGCTCGCGCTCTCATGGATTCGAGAGACGGGAGCACGGTTACGAGTGCTGTGGCAAGTAGCGTGCTCGTGTGAGTGCAGGGCACGCATGAGTTCTCCATGCAAGGCGCTAGTGCGGAATGATTGCTTGGCACGTTTTTGCGTGCGGTTTTGACGATTGCACCGATCTCCTATTGCGGAGCTGCGGAGGACGACGGCTTTGCGCTGTCTGGTGCGGTTTTGTTGCGGCTCGGTTTCTCGTGCAGCATCGTGTGGTGCTTGCTGCCACAGTGTCGACAGGTCTTGGTCGACTTGCAGGCGTTCGAGCTGTGTCTGCCGAGGCAGTTAAAACACAGCCTGCAGTTGGACGCGATCTTGCGGCGTCCTTGTGTGTCGAGGTTTTTGAAATTGGCGCACGTGATAATATAATGCGACCCGTTGCAGCAGTCGCAATGGTAGGTGCTCTGATCGCGGAGCGGTTTTGCGGCGCTCTGCGATGCGGATGCTGTGTGGGAGCTAGCGGGCCTGGAGACTTGCGTGGTGTTAGCAGCCACGGGCGTGGACGCTTCGATGCGTTCGAGCAGAGATCGGCAAAAAAATATTTAAAAATCTCAAATATTCAAGTCTTGGAGAATGGAGATTTAGAACGTAGAAATTCCAAAATATTCGAGGAATGTTGATCTAGTAAAATCGCATTATCGAGTATCAAAGGAATTTGTATTTGGGCAAAAGAAATTCTCAAATACTCGAATATTTGGTACTCGATGAAATATCATTTATCAAATCCCGAGGAATTTGTATTTGGCCGAAGGAAATACTCAAATATTTGATACTTGATGGGAAATAAGTACCAAATACCCGAAGAATTTGTACTTGGCCAAAAGAAATCCTCAAATACTCGAATATTTGACACTTGATAGAGAATAAAGTATCAAATACTCGGAGGATTTGTGTCGGGAGTGGGAAAAAGAAGGAGAGAGAGAGAGAGAGGGAGGGAGAGAGAGAGAGAGAGAGAGAGAGGGAGAAAGAGAGGGAGATACCATCTTTACCATCTTTAATATACCATCTTCGATGTACCACCTTTGTTTTTGGACTGAAAATATTTTCACTACAAATACAAATTCCTGGGGTATTTGATACTTAATTCTCTTTCAAGTATCAAATATTCGAGTATTTGATACTTCATTCTCCATCAAGTATCAAATATTCCATTATTTGAGAATTTTTTTGGTCAAGTACAAATTCTTCGGGTATTTGATACTTTATTTTTATCAAGTATCAAATATTCGATTATTCGAGAATGTCTTTTTACCAAGTAGAAATTCTTCGGCCATTTGATACTTTAATTCGATCAAATATCAAATAATCGAATATTCAGGAATTCGCTCAACCGAATCTCAATTATTTGAGTAATTGGTAATAATTGTCGATATTAATACCAAAAATATTAGTAGTGCCGACCTCTGCGTTCGAGTGCACGTGCTCAAATCGTTAGGAATTCCTCGAGCTTGGAGAAACTCGGAAACTCGGTGGAGGAGCCAAGGGAATTTTTCCATGCCTCCCGCGTGGCGCTGTCTGGATGGTGACACACATGGTGCACCAGGATACACGAGCCCAGATTGTCGGAGACTCCCATCGCGTCGAGAGCTTTGCAGGCCTCAGAGACTCTCGAAATGATTGCGTTGAGTCCCTTCGCGGACTTTTTCGTCAACTTCGTCAAGCTGCACATCTTGTCGAGCTGTGCCTGGATGAGGAGCCGCTTGTTGTCATAGCGGGCGACAAGGGTTTCCCATGATGGCTTCAAGGAACTCCCCATCAGCGGGGAATTTGCGATTAATTCGGCTGGCCCAGCTGACATGCAGCTGCGGAGATAGTGAAGCCGCTCGATGTCGGAGATGCGGGTGTTTTTCATGATCAATTCGTCAAACATCTCCTTGAAGCTGGGCCAGTCTGCGTACTCGCCGCTGAAGCTCTTGAGTTGGATGTCCGGAAGCTTCGGTGTGCATCTGGACTCCGACGAGGTTGATTTATTGAGCTCCTGCTCGGCCACGAATTGAGCGCGCAGTTTATTGCGTGCTTTAACGCACTTGCGGTATAGTTTCGACTCTGAACCATGGTAGTCGAGTGCGAAATATTCGTGGTCAATGAACGCGGCGGGCCAGTTAAGCTCGAAGTACCGATGCGTCTCTTTAAAATCGGCGTGAATTGCTTCAAGATTGCTGAGCTCAACTTGCAGATCAGCTTCGTTGTCCAGGGACCAGTCGTGGACGAATTCGTTCAGGATTGAGTCGATTGTTTTTATGCGGTTCAATTGCATCCTGAATTTGACCTCAAGCTCGGTCGGAAGGCGCGCCGGCGAATTCTGGCGGGACGATCGCCCACTGCTGGTCCTTTGTTTCGGGCCCTTCTCGGACGGCTCAGGCTGAAGGCTTGGATCGAGCCTGGAACCTCTGCCGACTGCCGTTGCGGCAGGATCGGGCTTGGTCTCGTTGACCTCGTGTGGCGAACCCGGGTCGACGACGACTTCGGGCGTCGTGCGACCAGATGGCGGATTCGACATCTCGCACGCGGGCTGAGATTGCGCGGCGCGCACACGAGGACGGAAAACGCGACGCGAAACGCGGAAGAGTCACTGTCGGGCTACGCGATGGGAGCGCGACACTGCTCGAAAGAGCGGGCGCTGACTCGAAGGACGGAATCGAGTTCAAAGCACCCTTGAACGCGACGATCACTTGAAAGGCGCACACGCGGCGATTTGCGCGACACGAAACTGCGCGAGAGTGCGAAAAGCACACCAAAAATGGCGGCTTTGTGCTCGAGTTCAGTGATCGAGCGCGAAAATTGCTCGAACGCACGCGGCGTCGCGAGCAAGCACACGCGACGAGCGGACGCGACGCGAAACTACGCGAGAGTGCGAAAAAGTCACACAAAATGGCGGCTTAGGCTCGAGTGCGATGATCGAGCACGAGAATTGCTTGAAATCACCGAGCGACCCGGTCGAACACACGCGACGAGAGACGAAACGACGCGGCGCGACGTGAGTGCGAGAAACCACACAAAATGGTGGCTTCTTTGCTCGAGTGCGAAATCGAGCGCGAGAATTGCTCGAAATCACCGAGCGACGCGATCGAGCACACACGAAGCAGAAGATTCGACCGAGAAAGCGATAACACTCGCGACGTTACGCGTCACACGTCGAAATTGGCAAAAAATGAAAAGGTAATTCGCGGAAACAAAGAAAAACTCGCGAACACTGCATAAAATCCTCGAAAATGAGGAGCGAAGCGCGATTGATCGCGATCGCGGCGCGAGACACGTGCCGGCGTGGACGAAGCGAAAATTTTCTTGAGTGGCCAACGACTGTCGCAGAGTGCAACGATTGGCCACTTGAGACTCGGGCTAGGGGTCCAGAGTGACCGAGCACGGCACAGTTGTTGGCCGCTTGGACTGGCCAAGTTGCAACGCGGTCTCGCGGTTCAGATTTTTCACTCGACTCGCGAACTTTTCGCACACGCACCAACACTCGCGAATTCACAATTGGCACGATCCGGCTCGAAGGACCAAAAATGATGAGGAATTGAGTTGTTTAAGGATGCCGGGTGTTAAGGATCGTGCCGACGCTGGAAAATAAACTTGTTTAAAGACGCGAGATGTTAGCGCGGGGATCCGCTTGTCAAATGATTTATTCACAGAGTTAAATATTACAAGAATGATAGCGATGTGACGAGTACAAAGCGGTGTACAATCGTCGGATTTCGCGCACCAATTTTATTGATTTTGTGGCGAGGATCGCGACGTAGTTGCGGGGCCTGTGTGGAAATTTCCGACACACGTGGCTCAGCCCGCCACGCAGTGAGAAAAGAAAAATGATTTATGCGATGTAGACTGCGGGAGTCGATTGCGCCTAATGCGCCAATCGAGCGGGATTAATGAGTGCAGAAGGCAAATCGAGAGACGCGGCAGCGGCTCGACGCCAAGTATTATAGTCCAGGAGCCACCGCGTGTTCTTTTCATTGATTAATAACAGGCTGAATCTTGGTGAGTAGCTTCCGTTCGACGAGACGCCCAAGTTTTTCCTCTGTGAAAATACTCGATAAAGGTAGCTAATAAAGTGCGCAGCTGTAAAACATGTCGATTTGGTGGAGTGTTGAAATTGTCTGACTAACAGTTTATTTTTTATTACAATGTTTAAATAATTGTATTATAAACTGGGAGAAATAATTGTCCTACAAAATGGATGGTTCGTTTGAGAGCGTCCTCCACTGCGAATATTTCGAAACGACGCGGCCATAAAAATAATTAATAACAAGCTGATTTTTTGTATGCAGCTTTGTAAATATCGTTAGAATGGAATGACCGTTTAGTCCTACAAATTTAGTGGTAGGATTTCTCAGTCCGACACTTCGAAGTTGGCCATTCTATGGTAACAATTTTTCCATTAATAACCGTAGGACAAAAAAAACACATCATGAGTTAGTGCATCCTTTGCCTAAATCAAACAGTGTCCTACAAAAAAATGGGTATGTATCGCTTAGGGTGCTTTTTTTTTGGCGACATTTTTTTTTTTCACTCCCATCTCGCATTCTTGTGGGGAATACCTTAAAGAAAATTCCCTGAAAATTTGAGCCCTTAATATTAATTTTAAGTACTCGCCCAAGGCGTCCAATGATTTCCCCTTTAAAATACACGTAAAGTTCGATTTTTCTTCTTAAAAGTTCTACAGATCAGAGGCATTTAAAGGTACGATCTTGGTCGACGAACCGATTTATTCATAATTGAATGCTCTACAAAAGTATCCATTGTGACGTGATTGTAACTCGAACTGGCGAGGTCGTACGGGTCACTAAACCCAATTTTTTCATGAAATTCTCGTTTTTTCACCTCTATCTCGTAAATGACGAGAGCTACAGAAAAAATAGGAATGACAAACTTGGCGGAAATTCAATTTTCTACAAAAAAGTATTGAAGCACCAAATCGCTAACATCGATGTTTCTTGAGATATTGGGCTTTTAAGTTGAGGTAGTATGGAATTTTCATGGATTATTGAGCTAAACTGTATAAGTTGTTAATTTATTACTCTTTATTGTCATTTAAATCATCAAATATTTATTCGTTAAGTTGCAAATGATTGGAAAGTTGAATAATTGAACGTTTTGAAACTGAAATTCGAGAAAAAACACATTTTCAAAGTGCTTAAAATTATTTTTTTCACTTTTCACGAATTTTTCAATTAATTTTCTCCCGATTCTTCTAATTTACTTACCAGTAATTGAATATCCTAGCCAAAAATCCCCTCCCGGGGAAAAAAGCTTGGACAAGTACATTTGTTGGTGATCCCCATTTCCATTTGTTTTCACAGAAAAATCTAATCCCCCCTTGACAAAAATTGGAAACGCCAACAAAATAAAGAATTTAAGAAGACCAAAAAAAAAAAAAATTCAAGAAGATTGAGAAAAATGCAAGAAATGCGAGAATGGTAGAAAAAAATTAATGGTATTCGCTCGGCATAAAAAATTCTGATATCTATAAAAGGACAAGTATTCCCTGTCTGAAAATCATGTTGATGTTCGAAAATCAATTAACGAGAAAAAAGAAAATCTTCCAAAAAGACACGTCTCAAAAAAAGGAACCCCTAAATACAAAATGGCGAATCGACAGAAAAACTTCATAAAAAAATACAAAACTAAAGTTTGCCATCATATGTCGAGCGTATGCGCACAGAGTACTTGGCCGGCCCGAAATTTTGAATGCAAGTGCTCAGCTTGGTTAATCTTGGCATAACGTAATTATTTGGTTTCAGAAATCTTCTTAGAAAAGACACGCGAAAGCTTGGCGAAAATCTCGAGTCAATCAAGGTTCTCTCCTAAAACGATTTATATTTCAAGCTAGTAATACAAAAAATTGCTAGAAGTGCAATTTTTATCGACGCATTACGGGTCATTTGATATAATATTTAGCTCCACCTTTATTAGTGATCAGTTGTTATTTTTCTACGTATCCATACTTGTGTAAGATGTTGCGCAAAAGATTTAATTAATTAATTGTATATCAAATTGAGAGAAAAATTTGAATTTGTACTAATTCATTTGAATGTATAACGTTCAGTGACATTTGTGTAGCGCTTATCATTTTTCTCATGAATACAACCGAGTTGTTCTACCTATCTACAAACAGCGGAAGCTAATACAACAAATTTCGGGCCGGCCAAGTACTCTGTGCGCATACGCTCGACATATGATGGCAAACTTTAGTTTTGTATTTTTTTATGAAGTTTTTCTGTCGATTCGCCATTTTGTATTTAGGGGTTCCTTTTTTTGAGACGTGTCTTTTTGGAAGATTTTCTTTTTTCTCGTTAATTGATTTTCGAACATCAACATGATTTTCAGACAGGGAATACTTGTCCTTTTATAGATATCAGAATTTTTTATGCCGAGCGAATACCATTAATTTTTTTGGTAAATATTCGATATCGCGGCACCAGCGATTTTCGGGCTGATTTTTTTTTTATGAGTTTTTTATCACCTGTGAATGATATAAAAAGGTTTTTTATGATGGCGCATGACCTTTTTTGCAAAAAAAAAAAAAAAAGGATAAACTTCCGTTCAGAACATACCTCCGATCAATGTGAAATTTTGGTATACTTATGTATTTTGATGCACTGATCAAGAATATCATACTTAAAACACCCGCAAATTCGATTTTCAAGGTCAAATCGACAAAAAATCTTTTTTTCGAAGGTTTTTCGTAATTATTGCGATAAATATGGATTTTAAAGAAAAATGTTTCAAATAAAAGTGATGAACCATGATGAAACGGACATTTTTTGTTCAGTATGTTTTTCGTGTAGAACCAGTGGTTTCCGAGAAAACTGCAAAATTCACCCGAAATTAGTACTTTTCGCCAAAACTCCATTGTGCATCTCGGGATGTGTGGGCGAAGTAGTGGGACGGGTGAAAATGGTGGGGTGGGCGTTGAACATCTCGGGATGTGTGGGCGAAATAGTAGTACCGGTGGAAATATTGGGGTGGGCGTTGAACATCTCGGGATGTCTGGGCGAAATAGTAGGACGGGTGGAAATAGTGCGGTGGGCGTTGTACATCTCGGGATGTGTGGGCGAAATAGTGGGACGGGTGAAAATAGTGGGGTGGGCGTTGAACATCTCGGGATGTGTGGGCGAAATAGTAGGACGGGTGGAAATAGGGGGTGGGCGTTGTACATCTCGGGATGTGTGGGCGAAATAGTGGGACGGGTGAAAATAGTGGGGTGGGCGTTGAACATCTCGGGATGTGTGGGCGAAATAGTAGGACGGGTGGAAATAGTGGGGTGGGCGTTGAACATCTCGGGATGTGTGGGCGAAATAGTAGGACGGGTGGAAATAGTGCGGTGGGCGTTAATTTTTTTTTGATTTTTTTTTTTTTTTTGCAAAAAAAAGTCATGCGCCATCATAACAATACTAGTTATAATGTTTACAGATCATAACGCGACTGTAAAAAAAAAATCAGCCCGAAAATCGCTGGTGCCGCGATATCGAATATTTACCATTTTTTTCTACCATTCTCGCATTTCTTGCATTTTTCTCAATCTTCTTGAATTTTTTTTTTTTTTGGTCTTCTTAAATTCTTTATTTTGTTGGCGTTTCCAATTTTTGTCAAGGGGGGATTAGATTTTTCTGTGAAAACAAATGGAAATGGGGATCACCAACAAATGTACTTGTCCAAGCTTTTTTCCCCGGGAGGGGATTTTTGGCTAGGATATCACTTATTTTTTCTGATTGAAAGTCTTCAATTTTTTCAGTCCGGTAGGAATAATTTGCTGATTTTTCCCTAGAAGTGTACTCTGTGGAGCTCATTTGAAGCCAAAAATCATGTCTCTATCTTAATTTTTCACCGAAATATGATTTTTTGCCCATTTCCATCATTTTTGCTCGAAAATGACGATTTTTCATTAATTTTCAACCGAAAATCGCTCTTCTCCGAGCAAGGACGGTGAAATCATGTTTTTTTTTTCGTCCACATGGTTTGCTGAGCTAAAAGGAAACGTGAACGCGTGCCATAATCTTATATTTTCTCGAGAATGATATTTTTGCATTTTCACTATCAGCTTAGAAGAAAACGACATTTTTACATGACTTGGGAGCGAAGATTTTATTTAGTTGGGTTTATGGGAATAAATTGCTGATTTTTTCCCCAAAAATATACTCTGTGGAGCTCAATTTAAGCCCAGAATCATGTCTCTATCTCGATTTTCCACCGAGATATGAATTTTTGCCCATTACCATGATTTTTGCTTGAAAATGACGATTTTTCATCAATTTTCAAACGAAAATCGCTCTTCTCCGAGTGAAAATAGTATAAATTTTGATTTTTTTTCAAGCCACATGATTTGTTGAGCTGAAAGAAAACGTGAACACGTGCCATAATCGTGATTTTGCTCGAGAATGGTATTTTTGCCTTTTCACTATCAGCTTACAAAAAAACGACATTTTTACATCACTTAGGAGCGAAGAATCTATTTGTTTGGCTTCATGAACATGAAATGCTGATTTTTCCCCTAGAAGGACACTATATGGATCTTAATCCAAGCCCAGAATTATGTCTCTATCTTAATTTTTGATCGAGATATGATTTTTTGCCCATTACCATGATTTTTGCTTGAAAAGGACGATTTTTCAACAATTTTCAAACGAAAATCGCGCTTTTCCGAGTAAAAATCGTACAAATTATGATTTTTTTTCCAGCCACTCGGTTGGATACGCTGAAACAAAGAGGAAACACGTGCCAAAGTCTCAATTTATCGCAAGAATTAAATTTTCGACTTTTGCCCCCGAGTTGGAAAAATCGATATTTGAACATGAAGTTTTAGCGAAGAATTTTTCTTCTTCGCTCCATGACAATAAAATGCTGATTTTTTCCCAGCAACTAGACTCTGTGGAGCTCAATTCAAGCCCAGAATTATGTGTCTATCTCAATTTTTCATCGAGAAATGATTTTTTGCCCATTACCATGATTTTTGCTTGAAAAGGACGATTTTTCGACGATTTTCAAACGAAAATCGCTCTTCTCCGAGCCAAAATGGTAAAATTATGATGTTTTTTCCAGCCACTCGGTTTCATACGCTGAAACAAAAAGGAAACACGTGCCAAAGTCTCAATTTATCGCGAGAATTAAATTTTCGACTTTTGCCCACGAGTTGGAAAAATCAATATTTTAGCATGAAGTTGTAGCGAAGAATTTTTCTTCTTCGCTGCATGAGAATAGTATGCTGATTTTTTCCCTGCAACTAGACTCTGTGGAGCTCAATTCAAGCCTAGAATTATGTCTCTATCTCAATTTTTCATCGAGAAATGATTTTTTGCCCATTACCATGATTTTTGCTTGAAAAGGACAATTTTTCGACAATTTTCAAACGAAAATCGCTCTTCTCCGAGCCAAAATGGTAAAATTATGATTTTTTTTCCAGCCACTGGGTTTGATACGCTGAAAGAAAAAGGAAACACGTGCCAAAGTCTCAATCTATCGCGAGAATTCAATTTTCAATTTTTGACTACGAGTTGAAAAAAATCAATATTTTAGCATGAAGTTGTAGTGAAGAATTTTTTTCTTTGGCTCCATGAGAATTTTGGCAGAAAGGAACAAATGTACAATTTTTTCTTGTGGCTCAGCGACATGATTTTTATGTCACTGAGCCCTCGCAGCGACAAGATTTTTTTGTCACTGAGCCCTCGCAGCGACAAGATTTTTATGTCACTGAGCCCTCGCAGCGACAAGATTTTTATGTCACTGAGGCCTTGCGGCGACAAGATTTTCATTTGCCTCAGCAACAAGATTTTCATATGGCTCAGCGACAACATTTTTATGTCACTGAGAGATAATATCGCTTAGCGATCACTCTTCATGGGTTGGGCGACAAGATTTTCATGTCACTGAGCCGTCGCAGCGACAAGATTATCATTTGCCTCAGCAACAAGATTTTCATGTGTATTAGCGACAAGATTTTTGTTTTGCTGAGAGATATTATTGCTCAGTGATTGATCTTCATGTGGCTCAGCGAAAAGATTTTGATGCCACTGAGAGTTATCCGGAGCCATTAGATAACTTGCAGCGACAAGATTTTTATGTGCCGCTGCGACAAGAATTTTATGTGGTTCGAATCAGCGACAAGATTTTTATACCGCTGAGAGTTATTATATATAAGTCATGCTGTAAATGAATAAAATGGTGGGTGTAGGAAAAGGTCAAAAGATGTGGAGCATATTCATTCATGAAGCATATTCTCTCGTCATCAGAGCATGTCGGTAATATGCCAGCTCAAAATTCCGAATTTGTGAGGTTATGACGATCTGTCAAAGCTGTATCACAGCATTCGTTCATACTCGGTAACGAAAAACCAGCAACACATTCTTCTCGCATAACCTTGCATCCTCAAGAAAATAAACGGTTAGCCAACGTTCGTTGTTTGACAAGGAACAATTGTAACAGTTATTCTCTCGAAAATGTCAAGAGCGCAAAAGAAAAATATGAACTTATTTCAGTTACCTCTCTCACACTCGCGTCAAATCGGCCCTTCGAAATATCAGCTGACATTTTTCGTTCGCTCGTCTGCACTGTCGTGTGCACGACGGATCCATTGGAATCATCGCAGCCTCGACCAATCAGGAATTTCGCAGCCCGGGATTGGCTACGATGGGCGCACAGACCCCTTTGAATGTGTTGTCGGGCGGCCATATACAGACACGTCAAATCCTTCGATGTAGCGTGGTTCTGACAAAGGCTGAGATAGGACTAAGCCCGTGCAAAGTTTTTTCTCAGAAATCACTTGATCGATCGTACTTATTTTAGGCTCAATCGAAAGAGCATCGCGTAATTAGTCTCCATGCCAATTTTCAGGTCGCTAGACGACTGCTGGGCTTTACAGTTAGCTGAAATGTCATCGAAATTTTTTTTCCCACCACCGCGAATCGTTTTACTACGAGAAAGTATAGACTCGGCGAGCGCTCGGGACAAGCAGACGACGCACAGCTGTTTTCAAATGTACTTGTCCCGAGACTCTGCCGAGTCTCTTGACCTATGAATTTCTAGTTAAAAATATGTTGTAAATTTACAAAATTTTCAACTAGAAATTTACAAATTTTACAAAATTTTTGTAAATTTACAACATATTTGTAACTAGAAATGTATAGGTATTCAATTGATGGTAAGTAAATTAGAATAATCAGGGGAAAATCAATCGAAAAATTCGTGAAGAGTAAAAAAAACAATTTTGGGCACTTTGAAAATGTGTTTTTTTCTCGAATTCCAGTTTCAAAACGTTCAGTTATTCAACTTTTCAATCATTTGAAACTTAACAAATAAATATTTGATGATTTGAATGACAATAAAGAATCATAAATTAAAAACTTATACAATTTAGCTCAATAATCCACGAAAATTCCATACTACCTCAACTTAAAAGCCCAATATCTCAAGAAATGTCAATGTTAGCGATTTAGTGCTTAGATACTTTTTTGTAGGAAATTGAATTTCCTTCAAGTTTGTCATTCCTATTTTTCCTGTAGCTCTTGTCATTTACGAGATAGAGATAAAAAAACGAGAATTTCATGAAAAAATTGGGTTTAGTGACCCGTACGACCTCGCCAGTTCGAGTTACAATTACGTCACAATGGACACTTTTGTAGAGCATTCAATTATGAATAAATCGGTTCGTCGACCAAGATCGTATTTTCAAATGCCTCTGATCTGTAGAACTTTTAAGAAGAAAAATCGAACTTTACGTGTATTTTAAAGGGGAAATCATTGGACGCCTTGGGCGAGTACTTAAAATTAATATTAAGGGCTCAAATTTTCAGGGAATTTTCTTTAAGGTATTGCCTATAAAAATGCGAGATGGGAGTGAAAAAAAAAATGTCGCCAAAAAAAAAAGCACCCTAGTATCGCTAGTCCTGCAAGAAAATAAAAAATATATCACATTATTTCGTTGCTGTTGTTTTGGTGCTTGGAGACATATATTCGCAAGCTTGATCAATACATTTTTAAACAATAATACAACTGTGGTTGCGTGAACTGCAAAAATAAAAAAATGAAAATAAAAAAATACAATTATTGAAATAAATAATAAATTATAGAGATAGTAAAATAAAAAAATTAATCGTCGTCGGATTCGGATGTCGACGCTTCATCCGATGCTTCTGCGTCGTCTTCATCTTCCTCATTATCCCATAACATTATTCCATATCATTATTCCATAAACCTTCTTGAAATTTGATATTTTTTTTATCAAAAAAATTGCCATTAAAACTTCTGGAAATTTGATATATTTTTTTTTTAATGTCGAAAGATCTTTTTTTTTCCTTTTCAATAGAAGGCTGGGTTGAAGTCGTTTCCCGTGAAAATGTGGCAAATGGCAAGCGACCGCGATAATTGATCTCCGAGCTTGGCATAAATTGCATTCATCTCCGAGTACAGGTTCTTTTTTCCGTGCTCAGATCAAATATTATTTCAATTTTTTCCTTTAGGTATTTGAAATTTGCCAACATTATCACGGGTATATCTGAATCCGTACAATGTACCTGCACCCCCAATTTCACTGTAAATAAGAGTGCGGCAGTTCGCGCGTTACGCTTTTTTTTTTAACTTGGCGTCGAGCCGCTGCCGCGTCTCTTTATAAGAATTCTCCGAAAAATAATTATGATTAATGCGTCTTAATTTATTCAATACGCGACGGAAATAAATTCTTCCAATACTGTTGACAATTTGTGTTCCCCGATAAAAAAAAAAAACAAGTTTCTCCAAGGGATCGAACACGGTACCTCCGCGACGAGAGTCCAGTTTTGTTCCATGCTGCTAATCGTGCTTATTTAGAGACGCGGTAGCGTCTTGACGCCAAGTATTAAAAAGAAAAGTTCGAATCGACAAGGCAAGTTGCACCGCGTGTCTATATACTCAAGATTGGGCGTTTTTCCGTTACGTTCAAACTTAAAGTGGTTGTCATTAAAAAACGCGTCGGTTTATAAAAAATGTAATGGCAGTTTATATATATATGTCGTGGGTGGTGCATCCAATGGTCCATGAATTTTTTACCTGTGACCTTGAGAAGTCCCTGAAACCGTGACATCAGTGTTTTACCGAGCCCGTTTTCATTATCGAAAAATTATTCCACAGTGACGTCACAAAATATATATATGTCTATTCCAACGTTATCGCGAATGAGGGGTAATCCGGGTCACCTATTTCGGCCATCAGGCAAGCGAAGCGGGGGCAATGGGGGTCGAGGGGGCGCAACCCCCGCGCGGGGGCGGAGCCAGAGCACCCGCGCGGGGGGGTTGGGGGGCAGAGCCCCCCGCAACGGGGGTCGAGGGGGCGGAGCCCCCCCGAGGACGGAATCACTATTTTGGAATAATCACATTGATTTGCACAGCCTCACACCCACCCACACATTATATTCATTCATTTATTTCGTTATTATTTTCGTTATTATTTCGTTATATTAAAAAAAAAAAAATCAACTGCCAAAAAGAAATGAAATCTCAATTAAATAACTTTGCAAAAGTAAAAAAAAAGAACGCCAAGTATTAAAAATAAATTGAAATCATTTTTTTTTAGCCAAGAAAAATAAACCGGCGACGACAAAAACTTGGGGTGCTTGGTTAAGAGAATAAGCCCGGGAAAATTTAAAACATAGACATAATCCTATGCCTGTTATAATGCTTATTGTCCTAACCATGCACCCTAAGTTTTTGTCGTCGCCGGTTTATTTTTCTTGGCTTAAAAAAAATGATTTCAATTTATTTTTAATACTTGGCGTTCTTTTTTTTTACTTTTGCAAAGTTATTTAATTGAGATTCCAAGTACAGTGGAAAATGGTACATGCTCATAAGGACCGCTTGATATATAATAAATTATATATATACATTAGGGTGGTTCAAAAAAATCGACTATTTTTATTTTTTCAAAGCCCGGGTTTCTATTGTTGCAGTAAGGTGAAAAAAGATGCCTGACAAAATTTGAGCCCTTAAAAAAAATTTTTAGGGGTCGCTCATCGCAATTTTCTATTTCCCATTTAAATAACACGGGGGAGACTTTACTAGCTTCTTTTGAATTTTATTCCTCGGTAACGGGTGAGGGTCCAACAACGCTCAAGGCGGTTTCTTGTAGGGATTTGAACGCTCTATAAAAAACGTGTCTTGACATTTTACGATCAACTTACTCCTACGGAAGTCATTCGACGTCAAAATTGGCTTTGAAGGAAATTTCGACTTTTTTTCACTTTTCCGGCAAAACTATCGATCTCGTCACAAAAATCTTTGGAAATTTCTTCGGAAATCACTTGATTTAGTATCATATCATCTTCCTGGATTAAAAAAAATTGAATAATTTAGAATACTACTACTATACGGGTTATTCTTAGAGGAAAACTGCGATTTCCGTCGATTAATTCGTTATATTAACAAAAAATGATAATAAAACGGTTATATATACATATATATATACACGCTATACATATACACAACAAAATATATTCAGTAAGGAAAACCCGATATTTTTTTCAGATTTTTCTTTTTGAAAATTTTTGAAATCTGCAATAAATATCGGGTTTTCCTTACTGAATATATTTTGTTGTGTATATGTATAGTGTGTATATATATATGTGTATATTACCGTTTTATTATCATTTTTTGTTAATATAACGAATTAATCGACGGAAATCGTAGTTTTCCTCTAAGAATAACCCGTATAGTAGTAGTATTCTAAATTATTCAATTTTTTTCATCCAGGAAGATGATATGATACTAAATCAAGTGATTTCCGAAGAAATTTCCAAAGATTTTTGTGACGAGATCGATAGTTTTGCCGGAAAAGTGAAAAAAAGTCGAAATTTCCTTCAAAGCCAATTTTGACGTCGAATAACTTCCGTAGGAGTAAGTTGATCGTAAAATGTCAAGACACGTTTTTTATAGAGCGTTCAAATCCCTACAAGAAACCGCCTTGAGCGTTGTTGGACCCTCACCCGTTACCGAGGAATAAAATTCAAAAGAAGCTAGTAAAGTCTCCCCCGTGTTATTTAAATGGGAAATAGAAAATTGCGATGAGCGACCCCTAAAAAATTTTTTTAAGGGCTCAAATTTTGTCAGGCATCTTTTTTCACCTTACTGCAACAATAGAAACCCGGGCTTTGAAAAAATAAAAATAGTCGATTTTTTTGAACCACCCTAATATACATACTACTTTTTTTGTAGGCCAGTGATAAAATAGTGTTCTACACTTTATCCCCCATAGGAAAAAAATTGAACTAGGCTGTTATTAATGAAAAAATTGTTACCATAGAATCGCCAACTTCGAAGTGTCGGACTGAGAAATCCTACCACTAAATTTGTAGGACTAAACGGTCATTCCATTCTAACAATATTTACAAAGCTCCATACAAAAAATCAGCTTGTTATTAATTATTTTTATGGCCGCGTCGTTTCGAGATATTCGGAGTGGAGGACGCTCTCAAACAAACCATCCATTTTGTAGGAAAATTATTCCTCCCAGTTTATAATACAATTATTTAAACATTGTAATAAAAAATAAACTGTTAGTCAGACAATTTCAACACTCCACCAAATCGACATGTTTTACAGCTGCGCACTTTATTAGCTACCTCTATCGAGAATTTTCACAGAGGAAAAACTTGGGCATCTCGTCGAACGGAAGCTACTCACCAAGATTCACCCTGTTATTAATCAATGAAAAAACAGGCGGTGGCTCCTGGACTATAAAAGAAAAGCGTAGCGCGCGAGCCGGCCGTACTCTTATATACAGTAAAATAGGCGTTTTATGACGTCACAGAAACTTTAGAGCGTTTTTACAGGAGAACGGGTTGAGGGAAAAATCTCATATTGGATTTGAATTTTCTATGATTTTTTATCTTTCGAATGGTCCTTGGGAGAACAAAATCCGTTCAGCCAATCCAGAGAAATCTAACATTGAAGATTTTGGACGCAAGGTTTGGGATCCCTTCTGTTTCTTGGAGTCAGAAAGGCGTAAGTTGTGCGCGCAGGCGCTTGGACATACGCCCTTTGCGAGACTGGTGGACATTTTCGGCCTGTGACGTCACTCCCTCCGCTGAACGCGGTATCCCCACTCCTTGCGCGCCACTGAGCGAGAGAGACAGATATATCAGGCCTCTCTTTCCGTATGGTTTTCGTTGTCTAGCTACCATGGTTTTCGTTGTCTAGCTACCATGGTTTTCGTTGTCAAGTTACACGGCTCCATGGTTTTTGTTGTCTAGGTATATTTCTCCAGGGTCTTCGATGTGTAGGTATATTTTTCCCAGGGTTTTCGATGTGTAGGTATATTTCTCCATGGTTTTCGTTGCCTCTGTATATTTCTCCATGGTTTTCGATGCCTAGGTATATTTCTCCATGGTTTTCGGTGTCTAGGTCCACGGCTCCACGGTTTTTCATGTCTCTGTATATTTCTCCATGGTTTTCGGTGTCTAGGGCCACGGCTCCATGGTTTTTGATTCCAAGGTATATTTCTTCATGGTTTTCGATGTCTAGGTCGACGGCTCCATGGTTTTCGGTGTCTAGGTCGACGGCTCCATGGTTTATGATGTCTAGGTATATTTCTTCATGGTTTTGATGTCTAAGTATATTTCTCCATGGTTTTCGATGTCTAGGTCCACGGCTCTATGGTTTTCGGTGTCTAGGTCCACGGCTCCATGGTTTTTGATCTCTAGGTATATTTCTTCATGGTTTTTGATGTCTAGGTATATTTCCCCATGGTTTTCGATGCCTAGGTCCACGGCTCCATGATTTTTGATGTCTAGGTATATTCCTCCATGGTTTTCGATGTCTAGGTACACGGCCTCATGGTTTTCGGTGTCTAGGTCCACGGCTCCATGGTTTATGATGTCTAGGTATATTTCTCCATGGTTTTCGATGTGTAGTTCGATGGCTCCATGGTTTTTGATTCCTAGGTATATTTCTTCATGGTTTTCGATGTCTAGATCGACGGCTCCATGGTTTTCGGTGCCTAGGTCCACGGCTCCATGGTTTTTGATGTCCAGGTATATTTCTTCATGGTTTTTGATGCCTAGGTATATTTCTTCATGGCAATGGATTTTGTACGGGCAAAATAAAGGTAAACGTGCGTGTCTCTTAACGGTCGTGGGCGCCATTGAGAAAAAGCAGGAACAAGGGCGCCCACACAGTTTATTCTGTTACCAACACAAATATATAAATATGGCGATTATACATTGCTGCCAACGCGCCCACTTAATCGCTCAAACGATGATTTCTCTTTTTACATTTCTTTCTTTCTTTACATTGTAACGAATATTTTCCCTGACGGGATAAATATTGTCCCTTCTCGGCTCACCTCGTCTCCCGAGCACTCCCAACGGTCGCGAGAGCGGGCTGGGCGCCAGGTACAAAGTACCGCCGGAATAATCCCGACTTTTTGTTCGCCCACTCTCGCCAATCTTAATCGACCGGGGTACGCGAGGAACGAGGTGACCGAGGCGTCCCGGCTACTCAGCTCTACAGCTGAGATACAAACGGTAGAGGGGGTGATTCTTGGGGCAGGGTAACAGCACGAAACAAATATAATAACAAGGCAACTCAAACGCGAAGTTAAAAGATTAACAAAATGATTTATTCAAATTGAAGAAAGGTAACGTTAACAAGGCAATTATTAAAATTACATTGAACAAATAATAATTTCGATCCCGCGATTATTCTTGACCGTGAACGACCTTGCCCGACGATTCGTGTTCGGAACGGGCAGGATAACCTCCGTGAGGGGAGTTATCGCCCAGGTAACTAAGAGCGAAGCTCGACCGCCAGGTATTGGCGCGACTGTGAAGTGGCGGTCTCCCTCGCAGGTAAATGGGCGTAGGTAATAGAATCCCAGGCGTTTGCTCTGACTGACAGTCCAGGGAGGCAGTTCAGCAGCAACGCTGGTGATTCGCCCGAGGTCGAAACACTCAGCTCCACAGCGCGAGGTAAATCAATGATCTCAACCGTACCGAAGGCAAGCGGGATCATGAAGGTAACTACAGGTAATTCGGCATGAAGGCAATGAGGTAAGATCGTCAGACAAGTCGTTCGCCAAAACACGGCGTAGGTAATCCGGTCGCAATGGAATTCGCGGTGCGGGATCGAACCGACCAAATATAAGAGATAGGTAACGCCAAGATAAGTCGCACACACGTGCCAAAAGAATACAAACGCAAAATCGAACACGAACACCCAAGAGACGAAAAATAAAGGCGCGATACAATAGCAGTTACGACACACGAAGCGGCTGGATCGCCAGCGCGAGAGCGAGAGAGATAGCGCGCAAACAAACGCGCGGTCGAGGCCGCGCGCGAAACAAAGTGAACTCTCCGAGCGACGACGCGAAGGCAAAACGAAATTAACAGAAATATGTGCGTCGCTCGCGAGAGTTTTCGCCAAATAAAATTCAATAAAATAATTCATCAAAACCCGACCCGTTCCGTATAGCATAAGGCAGAATTAATATGAAAGAAAGAAATAGAAAATCGAAGATAATGCAAAAAGAATCGAGCGAGACCAAAATCATTAATATTGTCCGCTGAATTGCTCGACCACACAAAATGGGAACCGGTCGAGGAGCAATGGCCAATAATGCCCGCAAAGGCTCACTCGTCCTGATTCCCCGCAAACAATAAAATTGATCCACGCTCCGGAACAACCGCCAATCTTTTCGTTGCTCCGGAGACCTTAATAAAACTACGAAAAAGAAGGGCGAACAACTCAAGCGGACAAAACGAGAAAACGGAACGGACTCACCGAGAGACGTGTAGGCGGCAGGCAAGCGAAATTCCCCACATCGCAGGAGATGGCAACGAAAATTAAGCAAAAGCGTAATCAGGCAACTAAGGTAGGCAATAAGCAACAATGTGCAGGTAGTAAGCAACAAAGTGCAGGTAATAGGCAACAAAGTGCAGGTAATAAGCAACAGAGGGCAGGTAATTAGGCAGCTAAGGAGGTAATACACTTGACACTTGGCACTTGTCTCCTCGGGAAGGCGCTCGACGTAGACTGATTTGCGATCGCTCGCAAATCGATCGTCTTCCCGAAAATCTTCGCGCTCCCCCCACCACACCAAGTCCCTCGCGAGGCAGCGCTAGCTCGCCCTATAGGCGAGGCCAGCCGAGACGGCGCCACGCGGTGTTTCGCGGTAAATTCGAATTGAGCGTACCGCAGATTGATCAGATCTGAGGCACGCTGCAATTCGAGAAATCCTCCGGCTTCTCCACCTCCACTCTCCCGCTCGGCACTCGCACCCGGCACCTACTCAGCCGTATCTCGGGCACCTACCTCTTGGGGATCCAGGCGATGAACGGACGGGGTGAAGGGGAGGCCTCCCTCGCCACCCGCGGATCAGGTGGGCGGCGGTGGGCCCACGCGCCACCAGGCAAACAGCACCTTCACCCCTGGCTAGCCCCAGATCCCACCTAAATTGAGGCGCCGGTTTGACGCGGACGGCGGTACCCGAGAACGAGGCCGTGGACGGTGCAGCTACTCGGCTGCTACGGCGAGGAGGTCACGGGGGGCGTTCAAGATGGCCACAGATCCAGCGTGAACCTCCGACCGTCCACGAGCGAGCCACGATGATCTTGGCTCCAATGCCATGTGGGAGCGAAGCTTTGCGGGGAGAATCAAGGGGAGAACCGAGGTAAAAGGCAATGCTACCTCGCGGGAAACGAGAGCGAGGGAGGAAAGAACAAAGACGCGAAATATTAAAGGCAGAAAATTAAGGGAATTTCCGATTAGCCGCCACACGTCACTCGTCAGGTAATTTCATAATAACATAATCATTAATCGCTCTCCGCTTCGCGACTTAAGCTAACGGGTGTTCGATTCTCGCCAATACTTAAATCTAAAAGTAAAATAAAATAAAACAAAAGGCTTAATATTTACGAAAGATGAGTCTCCGCCAGCGCACTCCCCGAGGAATCGACAAGCGACGGCCAAAAACAGGACCGTAAACCCGGTCCACTGGTCGACACCCATTCGTGCGAGTGGCGGGACAAAATGTCACGTCACAACATATAAACATGTTTTAAACGGAGACAAAAAATAAACGTAGGGAGAAGATACACAATGTGAAGTGATGAACGATTTTCCCCCCTTTTTCTTTTTTCAGCTTATTAGTCCCATTTTTCGCGAGCAAAACAAATTCTTTAGGTTTGTCACGGTTTTGGTTAAAGCATCAGCAACCATTTTTTCAGTAGGGATGTACTCGATGGTAATATTTCCTTTTTCTATGTGTTCACGTAGAAAATGGTGTTTAATATCGATGTGCTTCGTTCGTTGCCGGAATCCTGAGGTTAGTGCCAATGAGATCGCTCCCTTATTGTCACAGGATATCTTCGTTGATTTTTTGACGGCGACTGCGTCGATATCGCGCATAAGTTGCCTGAGCCATAGCGCTTCTTGACATGCCGCTGATAGTGACATATATTCGGCCTCCGTGGTCGACGTTGCCACACTGTGCTGTACACGACTGCTCCATGAGGTGGATCCTCCGTTTTGAGTAAACAAATATCCGGTTATTGAACAACGATTATTTCTATCGTTTGCCCAATCAGCGTCGCAGAACCCTTCGGCGTATGACGCTCCATTTTTCGAAAACTCCATTTTTAGCTCTTGAGTCCCCTTTAAATATCGGAGTACTCGTTTGACTGCTGTCCAATAAATTTTCTTTGGTTTTTGATTGTATCGGCTGAGAGTGTTTACCACATGTGCGATGTCCGGTCTCGTGGCTTGGCTGACGTATAGCAACGCGCCCACTGCCTCTTGATATGGAACATTTTCCATCTCTTCTTCCTCATTGTCGCTTATTTTCGATGAATCTTCGTCTAACCTTTGGTTAAAATCCAACGGTGTAGAGACTGGTTTACAATCTGTCATGTTGAATCGTTCAAGAACCTCTTTTATATACAGTTCTTGATCTAATGTGATTTTACCAATTTTTTTGTTTCTCTCTACGCGAAGTCCCAATATGTGTTTTACTTCGCCTAAATCTTTGGTTTTTAGTTTTTCCATCAGTCTTGATTTTACTGAGTCTTTCATTTTTGTGTCATTAGAGACGACTAAAATGTCATCGACGTACACAGCAATACTGCACAATTTTTCTTGATTTCGTTTTATATATATACATTGATCTGCAGCTGATTGCTCAAATTTTATTTCTTTTAGTATTTGATTTAATTTTTTATTCCACGATCTACCGCTCTGTTTGAGACCATAAATTGCCTTTTTTAATTTCCAAACTTTTCCTTCCTCACCTTGTTTTATGAGTTCCTTCGGCGGACGGGCGTAGATTTCTTCTTCCAGTTCTCCGTGAAGATAGGCTGTGACTACGTCGAGATGGTCGATCGTTAGATTTTTCCTTGCTGCGAGTGCGAACAAAAATCTCAGCGAACTGTGTCGCATGACCGGTGAGTACGTTTCCTTGTAATCCACCCCTTTTTGTTGCGCGCAGCCTTTGACGACCAGTCTGGCCTTATATCTTTCTATCGTTCCGTCTACTTTCTTTTTTGTTTTGAATACCCATCTCGTGTTTAAAGGTTTTCTGTTATCCGGAAGGTTTGTCAATTCCCAAGTTTGGTTTTCAATCAAGGAATCTCTTTCCTCGTTCATCGCTTGTATCCATTTTTCTTTTTCAGGTCTCCCCAGAGCTCCTTCGGCCGTTTGTGGGTCCGATGAATACTGATCGCAAATTAAGTACGATATGAAATCTTCTCGAATCACCGGTTTTCTGGTTCGAGTTGAACGACGAGGCTCGATTTCCTCTTGTTTTTCTGGAATTTTGACTTCATTTTTTGGGAACCATTCATTCGACGGAACTTCACCGACCGGACTGTAAAATTCTTCTTGGTCTCCCGATGATGATGAAGAATCTCCCGGATCTTCCTCCGATGAATCGATTTCTCGCTCTTCTTTTTGTTCCAGTTGGCCCTCGGTGATTGATTCTTCCAGTAAAATCTCCGGAATGTATGATGGCTGTTTTCTGTCGTTTGTCTGTGAATTTTTTACTGTCTCGTCTTTCACAGTACCTTTTTCGAAGAAAACAACATCTCGACTTCTTATTATTTTCTTGTTTTGTGGATTTATTAATTTGTATCCTTTGGTCGTTTCGCAGTAACCGATAAAGATGAATTCCTCCGACTTCGGATCCCATTTTTTTCTTTTTTCGCTTGGTACATGCGCGTTCGCTTTGCTACCAAACACTCTTATGTGTCCTAAGTTCGGTTTTTTTCCGGACCACGCTTCCTCTGGGGTTTTTCCTCGAACGCTTTTCGTTGGTGATCTGTTTGTTAAGTAAACCGCTGTTGAGCATGCTTCTGCCCAACATTCCTTAGGCAAGTTGGCTTCGAGCAACATGGTGCGTGCCTTTTCGACGATTGTTCGATTATATCTCTCGGCAACACCATTTTGTTGTGGATTGTACGGCACAGTTGTTTCGTGTTTTATCCCTTTGTCTTTTAGGATTTGATGAAGTTCTTTTGTCACGTACTCTGTGCCATTATCCGTCCTCAGAGCTCGAACTCTCTCGCCCGTTTGGTTTTCTGCAAATTTCAAATAATCTTTTATCACCTCTGTCGCTTCGTTTTTTTGTTTCAAGAAATAGATGTGAATTTTTTTAGTAAAATCATCTATCAAGGACAGAAAGTAACGAGATCCACCAATCGAATTTTTTTCCATCGGTCCACAAATATCGGAGTGGACTAACTCAAGGGTTTTTGTTGTTCGGGTTGTGCTGGTGCGGAATGGAATTTTTGAGAGTTTACCCCTTACGCAGGCTTCACAATTTTCTTTATTTTGATCAGTGAAATCAATTCCTTCAGCGAATGACCTCTTCAGTAATCCAAGGCTTTTTCTATTCAGGTGAGCCATCCTTCGATGCCACAGTAGACCATCGGTTTCTTGTTCCGCATGGTACGCGACTTGTTTCTCGAGGTCGATCCTGTAAATTCCATTTTTCTCGCTTGCCGTGGCTATTATTTCATCCTCCGGTCCTCGGATTGTACATCCTTTATCGTTAAATAATACTGGATTTCCTTTATTTACAATTTTGCTTACCGACAATAAATTTGCAGCAACGCCAGGGACGTAGAGAACATCCTTTACTATGAGTTCTTTTTCCTTCCCACCGATGTTCGATGCTCCAGGAATTTTCACGTCTCCGACTGCGCTCACTTGAAGTTTGTTGTTACTCGCTGTGTTTACTTCTGATTTCAGATGCGACTTTGAAGTAAATATCTCTTCTTGGAACGACATGTGAGACGACGCACCAGAATCTACGAACCATTCGTTTTTGTCAGGATTTCTGTTAGCGTACAGCGCGTACAGCGCCTTGTGCGTAGCAGCATTTCCTTGTTCGCTCGACTCCCTCCTGGTGTTGCCGGTCTTTGAGTAGCATCTTTTTGCTATATGACCAATTTTTCCACACTTATTACAACGCGGGCCTGTTCTTCTCTTTGTTTGCTGGCCCCGCGAATACAACGCTTGGTCGGCGTCCACACTTTCGCCACTTTTTGTATTTTTAATGTCTTGCAAAAGTTTCGTCTTTATCGAATCACCCGTCACTGCTGTGCCCGAACTTTCGATGCCCGTGATCATGGGACGGAATTCACTGGGTAAACCGGCTAATAATAATGTTCCGACCCATTCATCACTCATCTCGAATCCAATTCCGGATAATTTGTGCGCTGTTGTAACTATCGTGTTTACGTATTCTTCTATCGACTCACTTTTTTCAAGTGTTGTTGTTACGAGCGTTCGGAGTAAACCGACGCGACAAGTTAACCCGGTATCCTCGAATGCTTTGTTGAGGCTCTGCAAAACTGCTTTCGCGTCTCCGGCACCGCGGGTATGCACGTAATTTATGGGTTCGATAGACAAAATTATTTTTGATTTTGCACGTAGCACTTTTCTTTGGTCAGCGATGTACTCTTCCAACCCGAGCACACAACCCCACAAATCCTCTAATTCGAGCAAAGTTTGCATCAGGGATGGGCATGAAGAGCTTAAAAAATAAATAAATGATGAATCATTTTTCACTTGTGATTTAAACGAGCTCCGAGTGTCAAGTCTTTTTTGACTCGTGATTTAAACGGCCTCGGAGTATCAAGCCTTTTTTGAATCGGACGTGAATCGAGCTCGGAGTATCAAGTCTTTTTTAACTCGGACTTGGAACGGGCTCGAAGTATGAAGCCTTTTTTGACTCGTGATTTAAACCGGCTCGAGGTATCAAGCCTTTTTTGAATCGGACTTGAATCGAGCTCGGAGTATCAAGTCTTTTTTGACTCGGACTTGAAACGCGTTCCAAATGTCAAGCCTTTTTTGATTCATGATTTAAACGAGGTCGGAGTGTCAAGTACTTTTTTACTCGTTACTCCTTTCGATTAAGAGTCACAGAAGCTTTTTCATTCCGAGTGTATTTGAGCTTCAAATCAATTTTAATTCATTTTTAAATCGTATCAAACTACAGAATTTTCGGAAATTCCCGAATATTTTTGAATTATGAAAGTCAAATCGAATGAATCTTTCGAAACTATAGAAACGTAACCTAAAATAAACTATCAATAATAGAATTCGCATGGAACGCATAACAAAATAACACATGAAGGTCCATGGTTTTCGTGAACCACGTCGACGTCACCATGGTTTTTATCAATGACGTTGGTGTCTCCATGGTTTTTGTCTACGTCGGTGACATCTCCATGGTTTTCGTCCATGACGTCGACTTCTCTATGGTTTTCGTCAATCATGATGACGTCACCATGGTTTTCATCAACTACGTCGACATCGCCATGGTTTTTACCAACGACGTTGATATCCCCATGGTTTTGGTCTATGACGGTGATATCTCCATGGTTTTTGTCTACGACGGTGACATCTCCATGGTTTTCGTCCATGACGTCGACATCTCCATGGTTTTTGTCCACGGCGGTGACATCCCCATGGTTTTGGTCTATGACAGTGATATCTCCATGGTTTTTGTCTACGTCGGTGACATCTCCATGGTTCTCGTCCATGACGTCGACTTCTCTATGGTTTTCGTCAATCATGATGACGTCACCATGGTTTTCATCAACTACGTCGACATCTCCATGGTTTTTACTAACGACGTTGATATCTCCATGGTTTTGGTTAATGACGGTGATATCTCCATGGTTTTTGTCTACAACGGTGACATCTCCATGGTTTTTGTCCACGACGGTGACATCTCCATGGTTTTCGTCCATGACGTCGACATCTCCATGGTTTCTGTCTACGTCGGTGACATCCCCATGGTTTTTGTCCACGACGGTGACATCTCCATGGTTTTCGTCCATGACGTCGACATCTCCATGGTTTTTGTCCACGAAGGTGACATCTCCATGGTTTTCGTCCATGACGTCGACATCTCCATGGTTTCTGTCTACGTCGGTGACATCCCCATGGTTTTTGTCCACGACGGTGACATCTCCATGGTTTTCGTCCATGACGTCGACATCTCCATGGTTTCTGTCTACGTCGGTGACATCCCCATGGTTTTGGTCTATGACGTCGACGTCTCTATGGTTTTCGTCATTCATAATGACGTCACCATGGTTTTCATCAACTACGTCGACATTTCCATGGTTTTTACCAACGACGTTGATATGTCCATGGTTTTGGTCTATGACGTTGATATCTCCATGGTTTTTGTCCACGACGGTGACATCTCCATGGTTTTCGTCCATGACGTCGACATCTCCATGGTTTCTGTCTGCGTCGGTGACATCCCCATGGTTTTGGTCTATGACGTCGACGTCACCATGGTTTTCATCAACTACGTCGACATTTCCATGGTTTTTACCAACGACGTTGATATCTCCATGGTTTTGGTCTATGACGTTGATATCTCCATGGTTTTTGTCCATGACAGTGACATCTCCATGGTTTTGGTCTATGACGGTGATATCCTTGGTTTTTACTCGTTGTTAAAAACCATGGAGATGTCGACGTAGTTGATGAGAACCATGGTGACGTCAACGTATTTGACGAAAACCATAGAGACGTCGACGTCATGGAGAAAAACCATGGAGATGTCACCGTCGTAGACAGAAACCATGGAGATATCACCGTCATAGACCAAAACCATGGGGATGTCTCCGTCGCAGACAGAAACCATGGAGATTTCGACATAGCTGATGAAAACCATGGTGACGTCATCATGAATGACGAAAACCATAGAGACGTCGACGTCATAGACCAAAACCATGGGGATGTCACCGATGTAGACAGGAACCATGGAGATGTCGACGTCATGGACGAAAACCATGGAGATGTCACCGTCGTGGACAAAAACCATGGGGATGTCACCGACGTAGACAGAAACCATGGAGATGTCACCGTTGTAGACAAAAACCATGGAGATATCACTGTCATAGACCAAAACCATGGGGATGTCACCGCCGTGGACAAAAACCATGGAGATGTCGACGTCATGGACGAAAACCATGGAGATGTCACCGTCGTAGACAAAAACCATGGAGATATCACCGTCATAGACCAAAACCATGGGGATATCAACGTCGTTGGTAAAAACCATGGTGATGTCGACGTAGTTGATGAAAACCATGGTGACGTCATCATGATTGACGAACACCATAGAGAAGTCGACGTCATGGACGAAAACCATGGAGATGTCACCGTCATTGATAAAAACCATGGTGACGTCGACGTGGTTCACGAAAACCATGGACCTTCATGTGTTATTTTGTTATGCGTTCCATGCGACTTCTATAATTTATAGTTTATTTGAGGTTACGTTTCTACAGTTTCGAAAGATTCATTCGATTTGACTTTCATAATTCAAAAATATTCAGGAATTTCCGAAAATTCTGTAGTTTGATACGATTTAAAAATGAATTAAAATTGATTTGAAGCTCAAATACACTCAGAATGAAAAAGCTTCTGTGACTCTTAATCGAAAGGAGTAACGAGTAAAAAAGTACTTGACACTCCGAGCTCGTTTAAATCATGAATCAAAAGAGCCTTGATACTCCGAGCCGGTTTAAATCACGAGTCAAAAAAGACTTGATACTCCGAGCTCGTTCAAAGTCCGAGTCAAAAAAGACTTGATACTCCGAGCCGGTTTGAATCACGAGTGAAAAAAGACTTAACACTCCGAGCTCGTTTAAATCACAAGTAAAAAATGATTTATGATTTAAAGCATGTATTTAAGGGGTTATATACAGTTGGAAGGCCAAAAAAACTCATTTTTTTACGAATTTTTCCCGGATAGGGATTTTATTTGACGAGGAAAAGCATGAGGAAGTAAATGGAGTGTCATCTTTCAACTCTCTATCGCTATTTTTTATTTAACAAAATATTGCTTCAGAGAGCTCCTGTAGGTGATCTCTTGTAGGTCCTCTAAAAAAAGGCGTCTTGCGGTAACCATGAAATCTCCCGTTTGGATCAGCTGAAATTAAAAAACCAAAGAGATTTGTTTAGTGGATAGATGAATGCTGGGATTGGACGTAGGAATACTTGAAATTTCCAATTTTGATGAAATGGCGGCTCCTCAAAGACGAAATTTCAATTTTTAACCAAATTTTGGTCGTCCAATGGTTCAACAAAAATAGAAATAATTCTCGGAAATCTTATTCCTACGTCCAATCCCAGTAAAATATATCTGAGAAAGTTGTGTCAAAATTGCAGACCGATCGGTTGAGCCATTTTTGAGAAATCGTGGTCACCGACTTTGAAAACATCGTTTCGAGATAAACGCGTTCAAAGTTTCAAAAGTGGTGAACACATGGATAAAAATTTTTTTTTCCAACTTACAAGGAGTCATCTATTCCAGGACCATAAGATGTTCCCTCTGCATCATCAGCAGCTTTTACTCCGAAAACGGAGTAAAATTTGAACGCACGACCTTACACTGTGGCAGAGCTGGTCCGACTGTCAAAACTCCTTTCTTCGGTATAAGAAATGACCACGCTTAGCTCTCGCATATACCATGTATGCAAAGACAATGAAAAGGGTCACCTCAGGTACGCGGGCCACAACACCGCTGCCGCTCGGGCCGTTCGGAGCGCGCTTACTATGTAACGCTCCAAGCGTCCTTTCAAGTACGCATGTATCTCTACGAATATTTGCCGTATCGCTTTGAAAATTTCAGAGAATCTATTTGAATATATGTAGACTCCAAAAATGCAACAAAAAAAATCGATTTTTTGAAATTTGCAATTAATCATAAAGTGGCATGTAACTCCGACATTACTTGCTGGATTGATTTGAAATTTTCAGAGAATGTACTCAAATGTATGTACATTCTGAAAATGCCATAAAAAAAAATCGATTTTCTGAAATTTCCAACTGTATATAATCCCTTAAATACTTTTTGATTCGAGTACGCCCATCCCTGATTTCATTCACTCCGACGTTTATGTCATGAGCTTCTTCGTCGCTTTGATCGTCAGGTTCAGTATCATCATCGCTACTGAGTTGAATACCCTTGATCTGGCCGTTCAGAAAATTCAGGCGATTCACTGACGGCAAATCTTTGCCACTCGGTTCGGAACCGATACATTTGCTGAGAGCAACAATAAGGACCGATTCGACGAAATACGTGAGGTCTTCCAGATTCGAAATTTGGAGGGCTTTTCCGATGCACCTCTTATAAAATCGTCGTACCAGATTTTTGTCCTTGCCTTTCAAGCTGGGCCATCGCGTAACCATGGACATGAGGTGGCAAACGTCCAAACGCATAAATGTTGATGGCAATGATGTTTCTCCAACTGTGATTGCGTTATAGCACCTCTGTAGGTAGTCGTTAAAACTATTACAGCCGGCAAATACTTGTGCAACTGCAATCAGCAGGGACCAGCCGAAATCTGTAACCACAATCGGTGGAATCGGAGCGTTCGTAGCGAGGATATGGCTGAAGAACGAATTGACTATCATCGATCGTTGATCTGCTGAAATCATTTGGAAGGTTGGTACGCTGCCTTCCCGCGTTACGAGTACGCACTGGTACAAGAAGATGTGTGGCTTTCGTGAGTCGTTGCGTTTCGCGATGCCGCCAGTAGCGTCGATTGTTAATGTGGCATTGGGATCATTGCGGACCCGGGAAACATAGATTTGAAGTTGTTCGGGAAGCCAATATATGCAATTAAATTTAAACAACCCGATGGACTGTATACAACCAACTAGCTTTCCATGTTCGGCGCTTTTGAGCAAGTTCATTGCAGGGTTTGCAAAGTGCAATCCGCATTTCTTTAAAAGTCTCTGTTCTTTGGCTTTCCGAACAACTTCATTAGTTGGCAAGATTGGGGGATTTTTATCGCCGAATTTTTTTATGCGGGCAGCTTCGTTGCGTCGCCATGTCACCGCGTCCTTACCACCATCAATGAGGAAGTCGGCCACCTCACGACGACGAAAACCTCTTAATTGCCTTCTTTTTGTACCGGAATGAGATGCTGCTCTGATACCCTCAACATTGCATTCGAGAATAACGTCGCAGTCTTTCGCTGGCTCTCTTAAAAGCGTGCAATGAATCTTCGCGTCGCATTCACGGCAAAATCCTTCGATTATCAAAAAGAATTTAGCGATTGCACTCAGAAGAATATTGTGATTTTTGAAAACAAAAACACAGTCAAGATGGTGTTGAATCCATATGGCTTCAGCCACCACGTCTGCCCATCCTGGCCGCAATTTCCAATATATTCGTTTGCCATATTGTTTTTCTTGGGGTGCAATCGATTTCCATTTCTCTTGAGAAATTACCAATATGACCTTGACCGAAGTTGAACTCGTTAGAGTATCTGAACTGCAATCTATACGATTTTCGGCACTGTAGTCGCCATCATTCTCGCAAATGCTGACTACTTGCTCTTGAATACCGAAAGCTTGCAAGATCAGGTCTTTGAACGCAGCACGATTATTATTAATTATCGTGTGCACGTGCTTGGGCGTGATCGACGAGCCTTTTTCCGCTATCTTTTGAGAAATCAATTGAAATATTTTGTTGGAAAGGCGAAGAACAGACCCTTTATCGTCGATCGTACGATAAGCAGCGTCCAACAAAATTTCGCGTAGAGCAGCTTTGTCGTACGGCACTTTAGCCGCTATTTTTAGTAAAAGTTTTATCTTTGCTTATGTTACGTTTTTGTCTCTGCCAGGATGTTGCGAATAATAAAGTTTCAATCGGACGAGTTGTTCGATTATCGCTTAGCCTCTTGAATAAAAATTTTCCCTGCACTTGACTCAACAAAAGGAACCGCCCCAGGAAGTCGAAGGAAAGCGTACCATTCTACTGAGCAAAAGGTTTGAGGAATCGGAGAAAGCATTTAAAAGCTTGGAAAAAAATCCCAGGGAATAATTTTATTCGATTATTTTTTACAAAAAAATGATACAGCGAAATAATAATTTTACAAAAATAGTTTGAAAAAATAATAATTCAGGAAATCAAAATTTTACAAAAACCATACTAACAAAATTGTTGGAATTTTTTAAATGAAATTTGTTTGTTTATTTATCAATTTGAGTTGTTAAAAAAAAGTGTTGCTTGAGCTGAAAATTCTTATGCATGTACAACAATGGCTACGTGATCGCTCGAAAACGAGTCGACGATATTATAGCAAAAGCGCAATTTGGTGAAATAGTGGATTGTATTGTTAATCACGGCAGTCAACCAAGTTGAACTGCTACTTCACGTCACGCACTATTCTTATGAATAGGAGCTCATGCGGGCGGGCTTCGATCGTTTCGGAACTGCGATAGCGGCTGGCGTCTCTCTGTCCCCTTCCCGTTCACCACGCGATGTACGCATGCGCGAGCGATAGAGTAGGGAGAGTTTCAAGGTGCGTAGGGTTCGAGTGGGAGAAAAAAATAACGTGGCGGAGGACCGCGTACCGCTTCTTTCTTTCTCGTTGGCTTCACAAAGGGCTTCGCTTGCACCGGATACTTGTATTGAAAATACAAAAATAGAAAGTGAATAAGAATATGAAGAAAGCGGCTAAATGACGACGTGGACAGAGCAAAAACGGGTACCTCGAGAGAGGTAAAAAAAAACTAAATGTTTTTGCGATAACTAGGAAACAATTCCCGCACAATAATTTTTACCTCATGTATGACGATTTAGAAAATAGGAATTCTGATTTTTTGGGAATCAGCAGAGGAGTCCCATAGCCTCAATATCAAAAGGACGAAGAAAGAAGGAAGATCTCCTTGAAAGCTGAAATATCGTGGTGGAAAAAAAAATAAACTGTTCCGTATTTGAATGATTTTCGACACAATTGGCGAAAATAAGATATCCGAGAAACAGTTAACGGTAACCTTGAAATGATGAAAAAAAAACACCGTTTTTTGATTTTTTTAAAGCCAAAAATCGTTGTGAAATCAAACTAAGCGAGGAATTCGTTTACCCTGGATTAAATAATAACAGAATGAGCTGTAATACCAAATGGAAAGGAAAAATCGAATTTTTGAATGGTACGCAACTTGACAGTATGCAAACAATGCTAAAGAGTGGAGTCAAGACGACCGATAGGACCACGTTCGCTAAAGCAGAGGGGAGCGAGGGCGTTACTCTATTGGTAGTTAACGTTTCGCGCGAATTCTCTTCGGTCTGGCGAGAACACACCCTAAACTTGCAAAAAAATAATCTGAACGAAAATAAAACTCGAAAAATAGAAGTCAAAAAAATAAAAACAACTTCCCTTAGCTACCTCGTATTGCTCCGGCCTGTTCGATAGCGTGTTGAACGCTTTCCGTCATGGTTGTTTAACAGCTGATCGAACCGATTAACATAACTTTGTATAATTTCTCATGATTCGATCAATTTATATTTAGGTTCCTCACTTTTTGTAAATAGAGCTATGCTTAAACCACGTTGAAAACAAATTTGTGACTCTGCATGTATCAGTACTCTATTATCATGTGTCAGTATTATTATCTATTAGTATCTATTAGTATCTATTAGTATCAATTAGCATGTATCAGTACAGTATTATCAGTTAAGTAAGAACAATAGCGACATTTTAAACCAAAGAGACGTTTTTTCGGATATACTCAATATTTTTAGGGAAAAAAATCACAATTTGTTCCTCAACAGAAATACAGTAGAGTACAACCTGTTTATATTCGTCAAATATCAAACTTTTTGAAATAAAATGCACCGCATGACTTGAACTGAACGTAAAAAAAAATAGGTGATCTTCATGAATATTCAATGAGTTGTCATTCAAAAGGTTGTGATAATTGTTTAAATGGAATTCATTCTATCTCGGATATCATTCTCAATAAGATACTGTTTCCGAAATAAAAAATGAAGGATGCAGTGTAGCCGCTCATAGGTATTACGGTCACTCGGTACGGATGTAACATTTAATGTTCCATTACAATGTACTTCGAAATATTACATGCAAGACCGAAGACACGAAAATTTCTTGGATTGAGGTGGTGAAAGCTGATGGTCGAAGATATATAGGGACGCTGGAGACAAGTTGAAAATAAGTTTTTTTTTTAAGTGATAATAGGGTAAACAACATTGACAACGGGAAATAAAAGACTTACATTTGATCAACGTGGAAAGAAGTCGTCTTTACTCACGGTCATTTGAATTTTTAGCATCCAAGATCTGTTTCAAACATGTTCAACAATGAATTAAAATATTTCTATTTTTTACAATGATCTGCTGGCACCCCAGTGTATTCTGCGGACACGAGCCGAAGTAAGTTCTATTTCAGATCGAGAAAAAAAGAGTTCCAGCCTCTGACGATTATTTCAAAACAGTATTATTCGTAGTAGCAACCATGATGTGCTGGCACTACAACGTGCGTTCTGAACTCGAATCGTGTTGTAAATTGCTGTTCTCATACGAATGTGCGAAAGAGTTTTAGCCTCCAAGAATGGTTGGAAACGATAAAATGGTTATTTTCTACTTTTCAACGTTCGAACATGATCTGCTGACCCTCGAACGTGAGTTCCGGATTCCAATTGAGCTCTAGATTGTAGTCCTCGTACGGATATGTTAGAAACGGAAACGTTCAAGCCATCGACAGTCTTTTAAAACAATGATAATGATATTTTTCTGATTTTCAAACGTTCTCACATGATCTGCAGGTACTGAGACTCAAGCCTGAGTTCAAGCCTTTGAGCATTTTTTGAAACAATGAAAATGATATTTTTCGAGTTTTCAAAGTTTCTTACATGATCTGCTGCTATTGAGACGTGAGTTCTGGACTCGAATCGAATTGTAGTTTGCAGTTCCGCTACAGATCGTTGAAAAACGAAAGATTTCTAGCCTTTGAGAATTTTTTGAATAGATGAAAATGATATTTTTCGAGTTTTCAAAGGTTCTCACATGATCTGCTGGTACTGGGACGTGAGTTTCGGACACCAATCGTACTTTAGATTGTAGTTCTCATACGAATATTTGAAAAGAGAGAGAGTTCTAGCCTTTGAGCATTTTTTTAATAGACAAAAATGATATTTTTCGCGTTTTTAAAGGTTCTCACATGATCTGCTGGTACTGGGACGTGAGTTCCGGACTCCAATCGTGTTCTAGATTGTAGTTCTCATACGAATATGCGAAAAGCGAAAGAGTTCCAGCCTTCGAGAAGTTTTTGAAACGATGAAAAGGATTTTTTCGAGTTTTTAAAGGTTCTCACATGATCTGCTGGTACTGGGACGTGAGTTCTGGACTCGAATCAAATTGCGAATTGCAGTTTTGCTACAGATCGATGGAAAACGAAAGAGTTCTAGCCTTCGAGAATCTTTTAAATAGATGGAAATGATATTTTTCGAGTTTTCAAAGGTTCTCACATGATCTGCTGGTACTGGGACGTGAGTTCCGGACTCCAATCGTGTTCTAGATTGTAGTTCTCATACGAATATGTGAAAAGCGAAAGAGTTCCAGCCTTCGAGAAGTTTTTGGAACGATGAAAAGGATTTTTTCGAGTTTTTAAAGGTTGTCACATGATCTGCTGGTACTGAGACGTGAGTTCCGGACTCCAATCGTACTTTAGATTGTAGTTCTCATACGAATATGTGAAAAGAGAGAGAGTTCTAGCCTTTGAGCATTTTTTTAATAGACAAAAATGATATTTTTCGAGTTTTTAAACGTTCTCACATGATCTGCTGGTACTGGGACGTGAGTTCCGGACTCCAATCGTGTTCTAGATTGTAGTTATCATACGAATATGTGGAGAGCGAAAGAGTTCCAGCCTTCGAGAATCCGCCTGGTTCGTTCGATCGCGTGGCTCGCTCGCTCGTCGTCCCCTTGTCGTCACTGGTATTGTAAGACGCCTGAGTTTCAGGGCCCCTCTGTCCCTGCGTTAAAGATTATCGTGATTCTCCCTGAGCCAGTTCCATTCATTTTGATTAATTAAAAGCGTTTATTACCGTTTTTCGTTTGATAAATTTTGACTATTTTTGTAACGGTTGCTGGACCGATTGAACCAGCTGGCGCCCTCATTTTTACTGTATAATTTCCTGTTAAATAAATCTGAAACTTGTCATTATTATTTTAATTCATTTTTCGTGTGATTTATTTGTTTTTCTCCCTTATTTTCTCTTGCGGATGCGAAGAACCCGTCACAAATTTTTGGCGCCCAACGTGGGGCATGAGTACCCCCCCCCCTTCCCCTTTCAGTTCCCTCCCAGTTTGTTAAGTTTCGTTCGTTAAGTGAACCCACGTTACAAGGACGATTCGGGCTAAGTGTGGCGGCCTGGATAGCTCAGTTGGAAGAGCACTCGACCGGCAATCGAGAGGTCCCGGGTTCGATTCCCGGTCCAGTCCCTGCCGCATTTTTTTCGGATCGTCCTCTTCTCCAAAAACTCCCAGATCACAAATGGCGCCCAACGTGGGGCATGAGTACCCCCCCCCCCCCCTTCCCCTTTCAGTTCCCTCGAAGTTTGTTAAGTTTCGTTCGTTAAGTGAACCCACGTTACAAGGACGATTCGGGCTAAGTGTGGCGGCCTGGATAGCTCAGTTGGAAGAGCACTCGACCGGCAATCGAGAGGTCCCGGGTTCGATTCCCGGTCTAGTCCCTGCCGCATTTTTTTCGGATCGTCCTCTTCTCCAAAAACTCCCAGATCACAAATTTTTGGCGCCCAACGTGGGGCCTGAAAAACATATTAATTATTAACTTTTCCCCTTTTTCTCATAATACCTTTCAATAACAAACAAAAAAAGTTCCAATTAATTAATTTCAGCCATTTCGAACCATTTTTCGACTTTTTCGACCTGATTTTTTGTGTTTCGCGTCTCACCCGAGTGAATCGGTGCGAGAAAATTCTTTTTCGTTGTCCCATTGTTTTAGCGTGCAAAATAGTGCTCACCAGTGACCCCCTTCCCCTTTCGCGCGTTCGACGATTGCACAACGCTTCGGCGCGAGACTGCCGAACGTTAATTCTCTTGTTTTGACGACCTTGAGATTTCCTATCCCATTTTCCTTGTGTTTTTCGATATTTTGCTGACTTGTGGAATATTTATGTGATAATTAAGAGTAATTCTGTTCGATTTTTGAGTTTTTTTGTGTGTTTGTCGAGTTTTGCGTGATTACGCCACTCGACGTGAATATCGCCCTTCCCCCCCTTCTCAGCAATAACCCTCCGTGCCCAATATTCGTCGTAAAAATTCCCCGAAAAATATTCTCGCCCTCCAAACGTGATTAAAAATAATTTTCGTCAATTCCGTGACGATTAAAAACTCCCTTTTGTCAATTATTCCCTTTTTGTCAATAATTCTTCGTTCTTCCTTGAAATTTCGGGCTCTCAACCGATAATTAAATAACCTTTTTTCTTTTCACCCCTCAACATATTTTTGGATAAGTTTTTCGACCAAACAAATTACGTTCCGTTTTCTAAATTTTTATTTTGCTCCCTTTTCTCATTTTTACTAGTTTTAATTCTCTTTTTGAGATAAATTCACTTCCCCTCGCCATAATTGCGCTTCGTGGAGTGCAATCGAACCCCCTTTCGATAAAAAAAAATTTTCCAAATAAATTCCATTTAATTTATTTTCGTATTTTCCCCGTATTTTTCCCCTTTCTCGCGATGGATCTCCCGGTTAGCGTTTCAGTTTCAACCGTAACGGTGACCACCCCTATTTGTGCGGCCCCTACGACCACAACGGCGACGAGTAGTGGCTTGGGTCATACTCAGTATCGACCGTCACCCACTGGCCCCTCAATAACGGCCCTAACTAATGAAATAGAGGGCCTGACGGATTTTTCCGAGATACTTTTCCGTGGCGATCGAGCAGGCATAAGCCTGGAGGGATCGATCGAACAAGTCAAGGATCGGCTCTTGAGACACGAGATCCGAGCTCGTTACCCCTACATTCCCATCCATTGGCGTGAGCATCGTGACAATCGAGTCGGTCTTCCGTACACGCTGATACATGCGTTGGAAGTCCCGGATGTCGCCGATGTTTTGTGGCCTCCGCCAACGCCAGCACCAACCCTGCCTATTCGGTTTTCGTCTCCCCCTCCTCCGGTTCCCTCGACCCGAAGTCGACCATCCCAGGCAACCAACCCATTCAGAGCCCCCCCCAGAAGCCAACCGTCCCTTGACCCAGACTTTAGTTTGGAAGAAACGCCCGAAAATTCGCCCGAACCCTTAATCCCTCTTCCCGGACGAACCCCTGGTCCAACCGTGACATTTGCCCTTCCCCCTTCCCCTGAAATGACCAGACGATCTCTCCCTCCTCTTCCCCTGTCCCACCGGCCTCGCTTATTGATTCCTGATGCCCCGGAACCTCATTTTGACGACCCAACAGACTTTACGAGAACGTACACAGTTCCAACGACCCGACCCCAACACAACAGCACCCGTCTGCCCCCAGTCCTTCCACCAGCACCCAGACGGAGTTTACCATCTGCCCTCCCCACAACAAGCCACAACTCCACCCGAACAGAGCTTTCTTCCACGCGGTTGGGCCAAGACAATCATTCCGCCAATCACTGGAAGAAATATGGCCCAAAATTTGCCGAAAAACGCGAAGAAGACGCGGAGGAGTTCCTTCAAGAACTCCATGAGTATGGTCTGGGTCAAGATTTGTCTGAGGACGAATTATTGCGCGCGTTGCCCGAGGCGTTCACAGTCGCTGCGCGTCTGTGGCATCGCGTTGAGAAAAGTAACTGGCATGATTACGAAGGTTTCGTATTTCATTTCAGAGAACAATTTGGCCACGGTGATTTGCAGGATCGTCTGAGGCACGAGGTGGAACTTCGTACCCAGGGGCCTGGCGAACCCGTCGCCGAATATTTAGTCAAGTTAAAGGCCTTTTTTGACCAGTTCAACCCTCCCCTTTCTCTCGAGACCCAATTGGATATTTGCTATCGCAATTTGCACCCCGATTTTTCCGCCCACATCAGACGAGACGAGGTACAAAGTTACCTCGACCTCAAGCGTATGTGTCGGCGTAGAGAAGAGCTCGTTGAGCGAGCTAAGGCATATCGCCCACCCCCGAGTGCACGCCAATCGTCCTTCCCTTCAAGTGCGTACAAGCCGGCCGAAAAAGCCACACCAGGCAAAGTGGCGGCGTTACAGGCTCCGAAAGACGCCCAGGCGGCCCTGAAAACTCCGAATCCTCCCCAACCAAAACCCAGTCCGACAAATCCTCAACCTTCACCCATTCGAACCCAAAAACCCAGCTACGCGTCAGTAGCAGGAGCGGAGAAATCTCCTCGCTCGCAACCCCTCCCGAAAATTCCCCCTTTGTGTGAAGTAGCTCCGAAAACCTGCCCCCAACAGACTCCTCAGCCCCCTTGCTACAATTGTCGCCTCCCTGGCCATTTCTGGCGGGAATGCGTCAAACCGATCGGAAGGTTTTGTAGAATCTGCGGCTATCCGGACGTGATAGTCAGGACTTGTCCGCGCTGTTCGAGAGGACAGGCGGGAAACGGCCAGCCGGGGGGACCGTAAAGTCCTCGCCCCCTCAGGAGCCAACACCCCAGTGGCCCAAAACTCATTCTCCGTTAGAAAAACCCTCCCAAACTCCTTTTTTGCCAAACAAACCCGTCCAGAATCCCTTCGAGTCAAGAAATTCCGACCGAAAATTCCCAGAACCCTTGAAAATTCCCAGTTTGCCTAAAAATCCAGTAGAATCTTCCCCTTGTAAGAACGACCCTGAACCCCTTGAGGTGTTCGTTTCGATGCCCGAACCCAGTGAAGACCCCAATTCGTCAAGCCAACTCATATTCACCCCAAAATCTCCGAATCAACTCGGCCCGGTGCGCCGAGCCATCAGCCTCCCTTATCAAGACGACCTTGGAAACTCGATGAAGTTAAGTTTTCCTGATTTTGAAACCCTCGACCGATTCCTAAGAAAACAAAACCCCAACTCCCTTAAAATTCCCATTCCATCGCCCGAACCCCTTAAAAATCCCAGTTCGACAAACCAACCCCCAAAAATTCCCTTCAAAACCCCTCCACAAGACGAGAAACTCCCAAGCAACCCTGATTCCGTACCCAGAACCACCAGCTTCCCTTGTAAAGACAACTTCGGCAACGCGCTGAAATTAAGCCGTCCCAATTTTGATACCCTCGACGTATTCCTCGGTAAGGAATCCGAGAAACCCGTACCCAACGACGAGCCGCAGCCCGGATGTTCAAAAGATCCGAGCCACTCGCCACCCAAATCTCTCGAACTTCCGTCTCAGTATGGATCAGCCCTTTCCACCCCAAATTACCCAGAAAAACGCCCTCAGAGCCCTGTTCAGCTTCAGGAAATCGCCCCGTCGGATTTTGCTACGCTAGGAGACATGCTTGCCGCTCTCCAGCGTCGTAACGTCGATAACCGACATTTTCTTTGGTTAAAGATCGAGGATCGACTGTGCCGTGCCTTGGTCGATGGAGGTTCGTGTCGAACATACCTCGACAGGGATCTGGCCGGCATCCTTGGATCTCATTTGTCTCCATCCCCCGACGGAATTTTAGTGCCTGGAAATAATGTACTTCCAGTTTTCGGTGAATTGTATCTCACGTACGAGATAGGTGGACGAACAGCACACCTTCGTACTCAATTGGCTTCGTTAGGATACGATTGTATCCTAGGGATCGATTTCCTCCGCGCACTCGACTTACGTGTCGATTATGGTAGCGATACGTGGCGAGTGGGAAACGGTCCAGTTCGTTCGTTCGGCCGGATTTGCGTTCGTTATTTGGTGGATTTGACCATATGTATGGTCTTCAAAAATCGGTAATTTTGGCTGCTTTGGATGAATCACTTCTCTGAATTCGTTTTGCTTGACGATTGTATTAGCTCAATGTATAGTATACATTTTTTTGTTTCTACACAGTAATGAACAGTACTGTACAATAGTGATTAAATAAAACGATGACTCAGAAATCAAGATCGCTATAATAAATTATGAAATTTAACTAAGAACATCGTCTTTTTCTGTTTTAAGGTGCTGAAGCGAGTCGAAGGGGTTGAGTTACATTTAGTAGGAGCTCAATATCATCAACGGTGTTTTTCTTCGTTTTGTTTACCGACGAGACCTTCTGGAGCCAGTAGTGGCCGGCCAACAGAGCCACATGTATCCTCTTCAATGGCCCGTATTTTCGAATATCTCGAGGAAAATAAGGATCAGTGCCAATTTTCTTTGCGTGAATTGAGTAGTCTCGTTGACGATCCTCCCTCTGATTCAACCCTTAAGACAAAATTGCAGGAGAAGTACAAAGAGGATATTGTTATTACAAGTCTTGTCGGTCGGACCCCAATAATTTGTTTTCGGAACCATGCGGTACTTCTCGAATCCTGGTACCAAAATAGAAAACAGAACGAAGGAGATGAACGCTCGAGAATGGTTCGCGCAGCCGCGGCTATAATCTCGGAAGATATCAGATCGCAGATTTATGATAAAGATTACTATCCCAGTCCCGAGACCTTCCTCGACGATGCCGAAAAAGATGTTTCGGATACTCTGCAATTGTTCCTGAAAAAAAATTATATCCTAGCCAAAAATCCCCTCCCGGGGGAAAAAGCTTGGACAAGTACATTTGTTGGTGATCCCCATTTCCATTTGTTTTCACAGAAAAATCTAATCCCCCCTTGAAAAAAATTGGAAACGCCAACAAAATAAAGAATTTAAGAAAACCCAAAAAAAAAAAAAATTCAAGAAGATTGAGAAAAATGCAAGAATTGCGAGAATGGTAGAAAAAAATTAATGGTATTCGCTCGGCATAAAAAATTCTGATATCTATAAAAGGACAAGTATTCCCTGTCTGAAAATCATGTTGATGTTCGAAAATCAATTAACGAGAAAAAAGAAAATCTTCACAAAAAGACACGTCTCTAAAAAAGGAACCCCTAAATACAAAATGGCGAATCGACAGAAAAACTTCATAAAAAATACAAAACTAAAGTTTGCCATCATATGTTGAGCGTATGCGCACAGAGTACTTGGCCGGCCCGAAATTTTGAATGCAAGTGC